>VDFB02352629.1:0-152011 GCA_007258455.2 Sequoia sempervirens
TCCATGACTCAGTGATAGAAATGTACACAGGCACCATCATCCGATTCCCTTTTGTAGATAGACCTGGGAATTGTCTCATCACAGCTGCTGCGTACACCAGGTAAGAAGTCATGTAGAACTTCAATGTAGAAGGAGCGTTGATCAACTGTTCGTGTATCTCATCACTGATTTGTTTACCCCAGTCAATATGCACCTTCTGTCTTCTTATGATCCTGATGTATTCATACATCCAATCGTGAAAAGTGGATGATTCCGGCAATCCTTTCACCCTGCTTAGAAACATGATCATATCCTTGACGTCATCTTTGAAGTCACTTCTCAGGAGTCCTTTCAGCCATCTGGAAACAGATGATCTAGGCTTCTTGAGCCATTGAGTGTTTATCAACTGTTTAGCCTTATTGGGATCAACATCATAGATCTCCTGTGCTTTTGATATAGAGATGTCAATATATTTCTCCATATGAGGGACCTTGAAGACAATGTCAAAGAAATCGGGGTCGAGTCTCAGAATCTCGTGCCGGAAAGAGTCGATCATGCTTCTGCTTTCTCTAATGTAATGAGACGCAACTTGGAGAACAAACTTGGTATTGTGCGTAGCTGTAGGGAACATCACCACCAAATGGAGGTTGCTGTGTACAATCGCTCTCATTGAATCAGGAAGAGGCTTCATCTCGGTTAGCTTTGCGAAGTCAACCAAGTCTTGATGACCAACCTCTGTATCTTTTATCTCTTTGACTTTGGAAAGCACCATAGTCGGTGGATAGACACCTTGATATTTGTATTTCATCTTGCCTTTTTCTTTCGAAGAAGAAGGAGGCTTAGTAGCAGTCATCAAAAAGAACTGGAACTCTGATCACTCTTGACTTGATGATCTTTCAAAGTAGACTGCAATCCGTTTAGCCAGAACAAACATCAATTGTTAGGAAACATGGGAAAGCGCAAAATGAGCACAAGGATGGGAAAGCATGAAGCGGATGATGAGGCACACAAAACGATGCACAAAGGCGAAAAAACAAGGCTCAAGAGTGCACTGGTTGAAAATGAAGCTTATTTGGGAAGGATTGGAGAAAGCTTGGAAAAAGTGTAAGGGCGCCAAAATTCAGCGCCCTTACATCTCTAAAAAATCACTTTTGATGCAAGTGCGCTAAATTTTAGCGCCTTTACATCTTGCAGTGTTAGGAAAATTTTTACCTTTTCAAAATGTCATAGCGCTAAAATTCATCGCTTCTGCATTTTTTTTGACCATTTTGAAATGCAGATGTAGGGATGAATGGCGATGGCACTCGTGCTTGACAAATGCAATTGTTTTCATGGAAAGCTTTGAAACTTGTCTCAATATCAATGTATATGCATTCAAGGGTTTCATCAAGAAATCTTTCTTTTTTGAGATTTCAAAGTTCGCTCCAAAACATATGAAGAGAGTGACATGAATAACGTGCTTAATAGGCACAAAAAATGTTGGAAAGATACAAGTTGTGAGGAGAATGGAATTAAAATGAAACACAAGAATTTACGTTGTGAAAGAATAGGATGAAACATGTGAATGAATAAGAACACGCATAGGGAGAAAAGAAAAGTGAATGAAGAGAAAACACGAGTGGGAAGAATGAAACGCGTAGAAGTGAAAAACGCGAATGGAGAAGAACACAATGCGTAGGGAGAAAAGAAAAGAATGCGTAGTGTTCGATAAATATAGAGCCAAAAACGTGCATGAAGAACATTAGAATACATACAAAACGAAAGAAAAGGACAGAGCAAATGACTTACCCGAACCAAAACGCGAAGAGTGCTGAAAGAGAAGGCGAAATCTCCAAAAACGTGATTTACAGTTGAGAAGCAAACTCGTGCAACAAGAGGGAGAAAAGAACATGAAATGTGAACAATGAAAATGGTGAATCATACTTTTAAATGAAAAGGAAAATTAAAAACCTAACTCAAGTCGAGCAATAAATCTAGGCATGAAAAGTGGCACGATTGATGAAAAACGTGAAAACATGAAGAAACGTGCCAAAGACATGAAAAAGAGTTAAGTGGCGAAGAAAAGTGTAATGGTGCTAAAATTTAGCGCTATTGCACTTTTTGGAAATTTCACTGCATGCAGGGGCGCTAAATTTTAGCGCCCTTGCATTTTCCAAACTTAGCCAATTTTGGCTTCATGGTAGGAGCGCACTTTTTCAGTTCCACTGCGTTTTTCATAATTCACTAAGTATGAACAGTGAAACTTCGCGAAAAATCTCGTTTCAAAGGTCTTCGCGAGGCGAACATGGGGGAATGCTCAAATTGACTATTCGAGGCTTAGGAACGCATTTTGAGGTGGCTTGAAAATCACTTCGTTATGCGTGCTTGAACTACACAAATCCTAGGAAACAGACAAGTTTCGTAGGGGGGTTATCCGTGGAACGAACGCTGCTAGATTCCGTGATAACAACACTTACTTAAGGCTATGTAATCTAAGGTATGTTAATTATAGAAATCATCATCATCATAGGGATCATTGTCAACAAGACTAACCTCATCACCATCAATCTAATTAGGTTTTCCCTTGACTATTAGTTTTGACCTTGTTGGGTAAGATATGGATTCATGGTTTAGATAGGATGGAAGGTTAGATGAGAGATTTGAAGGAGTTGGATGGATGAGGGATTATAATAGAAGAAAGGATAAATTTTTTAGAAGAAATTATTGGATGGATTGGGTAAGATTATTTGTTGGTGTGGTGTGAGGATGTCCAGCAAGGATATAAATGAGGTGATGGTGTAGGATGATGAGATTAGATGTTGGTCTAATTCTATGATAATGGTTATGTGTACAGTGAAGACTTAGGAAGATGAAGGTATGTGATGATGATGATATGGTATGAATAGACAGGATGAATAGTTTAGATGATAATTTTAGTGTAATATATGAATGTTTATGAAGATGATATGTGATCTTGGATGTGAATGCAAGTGATGATAAAGACTTAGGATAATGGATGGATATGAAGAAGTTATATAGTTATGGTATGATTAAAGGGGCGAAAACACTATGGTGGTGATCAAACTTGTGGTATAGATGTATGTGAAAATGTGAGATTAGGATGCAAATGATTGTGGGTAGACTTAGGATATGAATGCTGTGATGATGAATACTTAGGATTAGTAAGGTATGTGATGATTGAGACTTAGGATTTGGATAAAATAAGGGTATGGTATAGATGTAGGTGAAGGTATTGATGACAAAAGGATGTTATAATGTGGATGTAAATGGTGATATAGAATCAGGTACTTAGACAATATTATGATGCAACAAGTATATGAATGAGGGGATTGGTTTGAGAAGATAGGTTGATGGATGAACCTTAGAGATGGATATTCTAAATGCTACCTAGGGTTATGCCAAGATGAGATGAATATATAGGAGACTAGGTTTTACAATGGGGATATGAATGTTAGGGGATGATTATGTAGGATGGAGTTGATAGATGTGAAATAATGAAAAAGGGGAGCCTTTGAGTTTTCACCTTAGGGTTCAATACATTTTTCAAATATTTATTGTATTGGCTGGGGGATTGATTTGGAATGAAGGGGATAATATAATGCCTTGGAAATGCAAAGGTGGAATGAGGGTTTAATGGATTTGGATAAGGTATGTGATTGACTTACAACTTGATAGGTGAGTCAATCGACCCTTAACCAAATCTAGAAATATCCCAAGGATGAAATGCAACGGTCTAACTAGGCTAATAATGCAATTTACTATTCTGATGCAAATATAGAAAACACAAAAATTCACAGATAGGTTTGGATAATAGAAATGAGTAGAGTAGGACACTATTTACCTATGGTTCAAATCTGGGGCATGGAGGACATAGACACCTAGGGCATGGGTGTCCTTGTAGTGCTTTTTCAGATCTATCTTCACAGTCCTCTAATGTTGGATTAAAGCCTTCCATTTCCATCTACAGATCTGTCAGATCATGCTCGAAAATAGCTATTTAAATTTTAAAGTGTTGCAAGATGTTAGCACAACACATAAATATTTGCATGATGTGCCCGTGTCCAAAAAAATCACGCCCAAAAATGGTGGGGATGAGGAATACACAAGGTTTAACACAAAGCTGGCATAAGAAGGTAGTTGTTGAAAAGGGACCTTGAGAATCCTGAGAGGGGAAAAGGCTTCTGCAAGGGTTAAGATGAGCCTACACAAATACTAAAGGAGTGGACACTAAAGTGGATACAAAAGTGTAGGTGAAATTGTAAGGGTATGCAATGTTTGACACTACAATGATCTATTGGTGGGAACCACTTAAACAGGTGCTAAATATTTAAATTAAGTGTTTTGAAATGCACATAGGGTAATACCGATAGATGGTCACTAGGGATCAAGGTCAATAAAGTAATGAACATAAAAGCTTGAGATGATCACTTGATTTATTTCCAACGAGCTATAGCAATTTAACCTTAAAATAGAAGAAAAGAAACATCATGGGGATAGCTAGGGTTTTAGACTTAGGACAAAAAACCATGACAAATAAAAAGGAAAACCCTAGGAACTAAACAAGCTCTATCGCCTACCTCGATTTTATTACATACAAAAAGATCATCTTCTAGTGTCGTGTCTACATTAAATGCTACATCCAATTTGTTCCTATTCATGGAAAATTTACTTGACCTAGCAATAATACCATTACTTAGTGCAAGGACATGTTGATAACTCAACTGATATTCATTTCTTACCTACACCATTGCTACATTTGTATGGGCTATTTTATCTTCACATAACTACTTGGATTGTTAGAATAGTAGTGCAAGTTCTCTTTGATATTGCATGTTGTGAGAAAGAAACTCATACTAAATTGGATTAACACTATGCTCGTAATGAAATTTTGAATCATCTACATCATAATCATTGTGGTTATATTATCCTTCTATGAAGTTAGACCCAAATTCATCATATTGATTATCCTTTTCTTCACAATACTAGAAAAATATTCCACATAAGGAAGATCTTCCTCTCTATTCACTGAGAGGGCATTTGGATTCATAAGGGTGAAATTTGGACCACTAACTATTGCATCTCTACAAGAAGTTGTTGATGTTTCTTTTCAAGGTGATACAACATGACTTACTAGGAGGAAATGGATATTAATGGTATCATGCACTTCCACATCTAAATATTTAATGCTATAATTTTTTGAATTAGAAGATCTATCTCCATTTATCTTACCAAGAAGCATAACATTTCTTTTTAATTGAGCTTTTTGTAACTCAAGCCTTTCTAGAAGTTATTGTTCCTCCTTTTTAATGCATTTTAGCAATTATTCTTATTTCATTTAAGATATGTATAAAATTCTTGGAGAACTGGGACATGGGTGAAGGGTACATGCATCATAAGATTGATATCTACCTCTTCTACCAATATTCATATCTTTCATTTGTATCATAACACCCTCATAACAATTATATTCTTTGTAATCATCAATAGGGAACTACTCCCTCCTACTCATTATGAGATCGATGATATACTCAAATGCTAGACTTTTAGTTTTCAATAGCTTAAGGTATGCATGGAATTTTTTAATTTCATATTCATATGATATGTTGGGAGAAGAGGGACATTGGTTAGAAATTTCATAATTTTTAGTGTGAAAATATTGCATACACAAATTACCATATCATAACCTTGTATACGATCCATATAGAAATAAACTACCATCAAAAGCTTACTTACCTTCACTTCAAGGAAGCATATTAATTACTCTTGTTCAACTTCATATTTATATACTACAATAGGAGAAATGGAATGGTGACCATCAAAATATGTTAGCAAATCCTGATATTGCATGTCATGTCTTTGCAAGTATTTATCAATCATAATTCATACATTTATTCTCCTAATAAGTACATATTCTCTTTGTGTTTCATATTCATACCACTAAATATTTCTATTCTTTTTATTATATGCTATTAATTGAACTTTCAAAAGTGTAGAAGTACTATTCTCTAGAATCTATAGATGAGTTATTTCTATATAGAGTACCTGTTTTTAAAATTTGACAAGTAGGTTTGAATGAATTATTGTAACTGTGAGCTTCCCATATTGGATGCTCTTGTGCACTAGTAGAAGATACACTATCTTGTTGATACTTGGGTTTCCTTCTTCTATCCATCTTAGATATTTTGATTTGTTAATTTTTGGTTTGAATGAAATAGATTCACTATTCTTCACTTGAAAGAGAAAAAAGTTCCTATCAATTAGAACTTTAATGTATTAGACAAAACCTTTTTCCTAGCTAGCTTTTTGTACCTGGGATGTATAACAATAGACTTATTCTAAATTATTAGGGTCCTTGGAATACAAACTAAATTAGATTATCCTTGGCAATAGTGCCAAAATATTAGGTCCAAAATCTTAGAGCTTTTCTTAACCTTCAAGGCTAGGAGTATGTTATCAAGAAGGTAAAAAGAAGCTCAATTATAGATTCAAGAGGACCAAATGCTAACTATAAGAGTGGGTAAACTCTCCTACTCTTTGGGCCCAACTTATACCCAAGAGGGTATTCTATCAAGTCACTAAAATAAGTTAACATGCCAATTCTAGATGACTATTCAATATATTAATAATAACTACACCCACTTGTGCCCTTAACCTCTAAAATTGTCACTAAGTTAAGACAACACTAGCTGCAAAAGACCTAGTATATTTGATTTTATACCTTTCTTCATATGTTGTAAGATAATAATTTATAATCCATAAAATCTTAATTCTTTTCAATACATCCTTCATACAACAAGGTATACGATGTTGTGCATAATTCACTAAACATATGATAGTTCAAAGTTTTCTCAATATTTACCCTAGTTATCTCCCTAAATCATGAACAAAATATAGATTTTCCTACTTGTTTTCATAAAATTGGTAAAATATTTTTAATTTTTAATAAGTATGGAAGGTTGAGATCTTCGGTGACAAGTTCCTTATTGGATAAAAAATTAATGTTTAGCTATTTCAAACAACAATCAACAAGGAAAATATAGATATAATGTAAATAAATAGTTCTACTTAATATTCCCTCTTTGAATCCATCAATATTCATCTATAACATGTGAAAGATAGACACATATAGGGTGATCCCACAATAGTGGGTTACACTTTTTGGCCAAACTTGACATTGAACTTAACTTTTTTAACTAAATCTTCACTTCTAGACACCTATAGCTGCTAAACCATGAGGAATTTGAAGATGATACAAACTAGTGATTTGTGAAATTTTGTTTGTAGATTCTAAATACATATTTTTTTAAAAAATTGGAATCAAATTGCATTTCTTTTTCCATCTCCTTTGATAGCTAGTTTTTAACAGTAAACACCATTTTTAAAGAGTGATGTTTATTGTATAACAAATAACTTTTTTCTTTGAAGGATAAAATTCTTTTTTTTTCTTAATTTAAATTTTTAACTACAATATCTAGCTCCTTCATTTGGTTTCATAGTGTTTTATTGAATATTTTTTTCTTAATTAATTTTTGAAGACAAACCAATTAAAATTTAGACGTAAGTTTACAGTATAACACAACTTTTTTTGCATGTATCAAAATTCAATTTTTATTTTTTTGTTGGATCAAGGACATTGATACCAAGAGCATAGATATTTTATAAATTTTTTTTGGTAATCTGCTATTTTTCCACATGTGTAGAACAGAGAGCTTGATTTTTTGTGAAAAACCAACATTCACAAAAAAATAAAATATATATATAATAATCAAATTAAATATATTTAAAATTATACTTTTTGGGAAGCTTATAATAAGGAATACATACTTACAAAACATAAATTTTAAATGAATTCATTTGATCCCCCAAAAGGTAAATCAAAAGTGAGTTTTTATCAACATTTTGATAGGTGTAGAAGAGACTCCATTATAGGTATAGTTTAAAACTAGCAGGGTACTATCCAAGGGGGTTTGATCTAAGGAGGTTTGATCAAACCCTCTTCAAATAAAATCTTTTAAAAAATTCCTTTCAAGGCTTAAATCATTATATTTTTTAAAAATATGTGATTTTAGCAAAAAATAGGATGTCCTAGAAAGTGTAACCCATTATTGTGGTAGCACCCTATACTAAATGTCATTGATTAAATATTGCAATATTTTCAAATACCCATTTACAACTACACCAATAAATGTAGTAAAGAAAATGACAAGGTGAGGGCTTGTCACACCTTTAAACCCTCAAACCTCTACAACATTGATGCCTAACTAAGGAGACAACTGTTACAAGCATATGCTACAATAGCTATCTCTATACAACTTGAAGAGCATCTTTGATGGAAGACACTATCAAAAATTGAAAACTTGCACTAATACCATGAAAATCCAAAAATGAGCAACCCTTACAAACATAAAAATATGCATACATATAGATATTTGGCCTTCAAAATTGTGATGGACAAAGAAAATGTGGTAATATAGAACTACAAGGGTCGCTTAAACTATCATCATCATTGTCATTAATCTTTGTACTTGAGAATAACATTGTCGTGATTCATATGGCAACTCAAATAGAAAGAAAGTATTTATCATTTTATTTTATGTTACTTTGTACAATGATGGTAAGGAGCCTTGAGTATGTAGAGACAAAATAGGTCTACAAAATCCACCATGGATTATATTGAGCATGGCAATAACACATCAAGTTTTGAAACCCTAGTTATCACATTCAGTTAGGCATGTTGGCTTACACTTTACCTTCATTATTTCTTGTAATCCATACCCACAACACAAAATCTTCATCATGCAAGTTGATCAAATCACATCAAGCCAAAGGTCGCTATTGGGCATTGATGGAAAATCTAAGTGAATACCACCATCATTGCTTGAAATAATATAAAAAATGACCTTTGGAATGATTTGTTAACCCACATTAGTGTCACCATGGCTCTGCCATTTATTTCATCTAATCCATGAGATTAGGGTACACAAATAGTTATTTGAATGATCATGGGTAGGTGCAAGAAAAATAGGCCAATAGATAAAACTCTAATCACCTTTTGGTTTTCATCATCGAAAACTACTTTAAAACTACACCAAAGCCAAGTGGAAAAGTCTTTGAGTGGTGATTTTTTTTAAACAACCAATACCTTGCTGACATATGATTTTCATAGTCCATAATATAGTTGTGTATAGTTTTTGGTTTTTACTATGTGATTTTTTTCCTCAAAGACATTTAAGATCAAACTCCATGATCCATCATTAGGAAGAGAGAAAGATAAGAGAGGAAAAAAATTTACACTGTCAAAACCAAAAACTATACACAATAATATCAATATCTTTCTAATGTACTTAGACCTTTCTTAGCACACATGTGGTATTTTTGGCCCACTCTAATGAATATGCAAAAAAATAATGAAAATTTGGTGGTATATTAAATTATTGAGGGTCAAGAAAAAGTCAATCCTCATGCCTTTATTCAAGATATCAAGAATTAGAGGTGGAAGGAAAGTCATGCTAAAGGAGGGAAGTTTGAAAAAATAGCCTTGGGGAGTTAACAAAATGTTGGGCTATCAGGGGATTGGGTTTGGGTTTGATTCATGTTTGGTTCCATTTCTAAAGGAATTTTGATCCTCAAACTCTAATGGAAAAGGTATAGCAAGTTATCAAGTAGTGAGGTTTTGAAGGAAATAGGGAAGGAGTGCAAAGGTAGATGGAAGGGTGAAAGTTTAACTTCAAAATCTATTGTGAAAGAATTGGCAAGGTTTGGGAATGGGTTGTTGCAAACTTGGGGAGGAGGAAACCCACAACCTCAACTCTAAAAAGATGACCTAGCAATGAAAATTTTGTAAGGCAAATGGACAAGGATGCCAAGAAATGAGTAAAAGGAATGAAATCAAAGGAAACCCTGAAAGTTTGCAACTCTAAAAAACACAGGAAACATTTAGAAAACACCCCAAACTTAGAATTTTCATAGAATTGAGGAGATATCTAGATTTGATAGCAAACACAGAGGTTCACACTTAGACAAACACAAAAATTAAGGCTCATACAAATGTTTCTCAAATTGGTTATAAATGGGGCAAAGGAACCTAAGTGAATAATATTGGAGAATTCCAAGACCAAAAAGCATGAATTGTAACCTTTCATAAGTGAAACAATAAACACAATAGGATATCTATCATATAAATGAAGAGTGTAAAATACAGTGACATTAACCTTGCATATATAGGCAAGGTAGATGAAGTAGGAAGGTAAGACTAAACAACTGACTAACCCTCCAAAGATGGAACACTTGTGAGCACACTTGACAAGTGTGAGAAAGTTCCAAATATGAAAGTAATAGGTGTCTCAAATGATGAGGACACATGTATCAATGCTATGAGGTAAGACAAAATCCTAGATATCTATGCAAACTTAAGCTAAGTGTGAAAAGGTCAATCCTATAAAGGTGATATCCTAACTAGTTTGATAATGACTTTGCTTACACTTACAAAAATAAATTGAGGCACTCAATGAATATTTTTATGACTAAAATATTGAGTCCCAACACTACTAAGGAAAATACGATACATATTTATGGGGGAGTCATCTCAATGCCTTAAATGTGATGTTATAGGTATATCACATTGACCTAGATCAAGAGCTTATATCTACTCGGAGAAGAGATCCAACAAATCATCCTAATTACATGCTAAAGTGATGTATGGACCACTCCATAGGGTGTAAAACTTAGTGAGATATCTAGGTTTTGCTATATCCCCATCTTATTTGATGATTAATTCTCCTACCTTAAAACATCGTTTAGTGGAGTGCTTGTCAAACTCACACTTAATATTTACTTGATTCTTTTGCATTGTCATTTTGGTTTATTCTATTTTTTATGTGAGCTCTAAGAGTTCTTCCATCCTTATGGCCATAAATCCATTTTCTTCTATCTCCAATTTCTTGATAAGTTGCAATGTAGAAAGCTCTAGAGATAAGGGTAGAGACACCTTTGTTCTATACAACAAGGCATAAGGTGAAGTGTAAGTAGCTTTCATTGAAGTAATTATGTCTACCCACAATGCCTTCTTGAGATGTAGGTCTCATCCCTTCTAATGATTTGATCTAGTTTGTTTAATAATCCTATAATATATTTATTGATTGAAAACTAAACCAATACTTTATGGGTAATAATTTGATAAAGTTTTCAAGTAGATATACAATTCAAAATAAACTCTAATATATTAGCACTAAAAATGGATATCTCATTGCTAGAAATAATGGTGTTTGAATTATAAATATTGTGATGATAATTTCTAGGAAATAAGTCATGACTACTTCAAAAGTTTCTACTTCAATGGATCTACTTCTTCCCACCTTGCATAGTAGTTTGTGGTTGTGAGGACCCACCTATAGCATATGTTAGATACTATTTAACCATGCCAATGAAGTCTAGATCCCATTGAGAAAATGGTTGGTTAGCTAATTTTGGTTTAACAAGTAGTGGAGAATTCCTCTTCTTTTTGATGTAAAACTAACACTATTGGAGCCCATAATCTAGTTGTAACAATCTAAAAGAGTACAGTGGGCTAGTAGTAACTAGCTCTAATAATATTAATAGTTTTAGTTTGGGAAAAAAACGTACTCATTTGATAGCCCTTGTGAAATTCCTTTAGCAACTTAGGCGCTTGATCTTCTATGACACACTTAGGAAATATTCAATCAATGGTTCTTCTAAAAATATTTTCATTAATCAATATGAAAGGAACTCCCCAAATTCAATAATCTCTTCTATTAGTAAGAGATGGATCACTTGGGGTATCACTCAATTTCCATTAATTAAATTATTGCATTGACACATCCAATTAAGTCAACTCCTTCATTTGTAAGGACAACTTCAAACAATTTTTGTTGGGCATTCAAAGTATTGAGATCTTTGAAAAGGTGTTAGCATAGTGCTTGGCCTCTAACTAACTTAGTTTTTTATCAATATCATATTTTAGAATCCTAGTAATCTAGTTGGTGCACTTTTTATTAATCTCACCACCTATGATATATTCCCTAATACTTGAGTACACTACTAGAGTAGTTATCTTGTTATTTGATGCCTAATGTCAAAAATTCTCAATCTCTTTGATAAAGGAATATATTTTATTTTCCATAAAATAATACTTAATTTCAATCTTTGAGAGTTTTGGAGAAAAGGCAATAAGATGCTCATATTGATCTTCATCATCCTTTTGTGTTAGAATATTAGCAAAGTTGTTCATCTATATATTTAAGAAAATATATGGAAACGTTTGTGTTTTATAAACAAGCTACAATTATAGCCTATTAAATGAGCACAAAAGCTTCCCTCCCTCAACTATACATTCAAAAACTTGATCCTCCTTTAACATAAAAGTGAGGGTTCTTACTAGACTTACAAAATATAAAATTGAATTTTCCAACAAAATTAATTTTTCCAATGATTACAAAGATTTCCTACTTAAGGGAGGGTGAGCTCAAGGATTAATTGGATTCTTTTAGGGTCAATAATAATTCCCTTCTTTGAGATCACATATTTGAGTTGTTTTCCTTGCAACACACAAAAAATACACTTTGGGTTGATTAAGATACTAGATTCTTGACACCTTAGAAGACCTTCCTTGAATATTTGAAATGACCCTCTTTATGCTTTGAGAATCTCATAAGGTCATTCCACTATATCAAAATGATCCATTTATCATGTCCTTAAAGATGACATCCATTACTCTCTAGAAATTATCTCTAACATTGGATAGTTGGAATAGCATTTTACTATAAGAATATATGCCCCATTTGGTGGTGAACTTTGTCTTGTACCAATGTTCTACATTTACCCAAATCTTCTTATATCTCAAGAAGCCATCTAAAATTTTTGCAAAATTTTCTCCATTAGTGGGAATGAATAATGATATTTTAGTGAAGCTTAGTTGAGATCCCTAAATTCTACACACAGACTTATCTATCCATTGTTCTTTCTAAAAAGGACTAAATTGGAATCCTAGGAGTGTTTAATGGGGTATGTGATCTTTGATTCAATCATCTAAGTTCCTAGTTCATCAAAGGCTCAATTTTAGAATTTATCAACCTTTGCCTGTACCTTATTGGCTTGGAATTGGTAGAAAGCTCTATTACATGCTAGATCATGTCTTGATTGGAACCTTTGAGGTCATCATAATTCCATGCCATGACTTTGGTATATAATTAGACCAAGAGTTCGACTTCTTTTTAAGTGCAAACTTTGACAACCTTCAATCTTCTTACTAGAGCTATTTCTATTCATGTATAGTTACACCTATCATGGACTTTTTGTCATTATTTCTTATATTATTCAAGTTGAATAGACTTTTCAAGGTGATCAATCTTTTTGGCAACTTGTTTGACTATAGTTGAAGAATTTGATCTCCATATGCCTCTTAGATTTTATGTTGAATTTGATTAGTAAATTCATTAGTGTTGAAGAAATAACACAAATTTCCCATAACTTTCTAACACTTGTCAATGATTTCTAATATTTGGCACATCTAGCCTAATTATTATTTTCACATAATCTTTGTTTTGCAATGTCTTTGGTTTGATCAAAATGGGAGTTGATGACAACCCTATAGTTAGCATCTAAATTCTATGCTTAAGGAATGAGTTGAAAGTTGATCACCTTGAAATATTCAATGAGTTCCACACTATGCATGTAAGCTCGCACTTGACCATTCTTTGGTTGTTAATCTCACCTATTTAAAACTAGTTTGAAATGTATGAACAAGTAACATTTACTCAATCTCAATGTTTATACAAGGAAATTGGAGCCTATATAGGTGGAGGAACTTCTCTCCATTCAGACATATTAAACATTAACCTACCCTTATGCTATTGTTACACTTAGCACCATCAATATATAACCTTCATAGGTTAGATTGACCTTCTTGACACCATTAGGGCATATTTTCATGTTCACTAAAGTTTAGGATTGGTCAGTATTCATCATATATAACATATGTCCCAAGCTACTATAGTTATAATTATCATAATGATCACTTCCATAGCTCTCTATTGCCCATAAGTTCATTTAGTCATCTTAATAGGATACTTTTTTCTCTTCCTTTATAAGCTTGAGGTTGATTGTTCCTTGAAGTGAACATTATATGACCCAACACAAAATTTACTAATGACTAATGGGTAACATGTTATTTGCTATACCCATGAGTTATTACTAGGCGTGTCCAATCTAGGGATAAATAACTTATTTTAGCTATGAAATTTCTTGATAAGCATAGACCAAAAGGAGGAAGAATATCAAGGTACTATGATATTTGGACATGCATACAAGGTGAGAGATATGTCCTTGATAAATACTACAATCTTGACTCATTGATCATCTAACTACATAACTTTTTCCGTAACTTAATAGACTAGTCATAAGGCATCAATTACTTTCTTAAGCAAGAATGTAATACTTGCCTTTGCGCCTATCATGGAGTTACATAATGCTTTTGCTAAGAATCAACATTGAAAAAAATGGCACAAGTTTGCTTTTACTTACCTCTAGACCAACATTAAGAAGGGTAATTGGTTGGTTTATTTGCTCAACCTTCATTTGATTAGTGGGTTTTTGGACACTTTAGTGTTTTGAACTATTTTCCTTCTAACATATCTCTAGTGAAGTATTCTAATTGCACTTATGAAGCTATAGATGTGGTTGTAACATCGGTGAACATTGCATCATTTTTCATTGTCCATAAGAATAGACCATGCTTCATCATAATTTCTTCTTCTTGTTCAAGGGAACTCCCATGCATCTAGGTGTTGAGAACTTCATTTTGTGCAACTATACATTGGAGTAGAACTTCCATGCATGCAAAGGATCAACAAATTGTAAAGTTGCCAATGTGCTAGCAAATGAAAGGATTCTTCTCCAATAAATGTGTACTACACTCAAGGAATGCATTAAAGCTCATAATTAAATTTTAAATTAATATCTTGCAAGCAAATTTCAATTATAACCTTATTTAAATTATTGACAACTAAAAATAAATTATAGATTTATTAATAAATATTATTTTTGTGAGTAATCCATCACTAGGGCGGTAATGGTCAAACAACTTTGATAAAAAAAAGTCACTTTGATAGATGTCAATGTGTAATGCAACAAAACTATTTTTCTTGCAAATGTTTTTTAAGTGTGTTTGAATATGTACACTCTAAGAAACTCAACTACTTGAGAGCCAACCATAGAGAATGATTCGATTTTTACCTTTACAAAAATTAAGATTAAAAACTCTATACACTATTAAACTTTAAGGAAGTTTAATGATAATTAGTAAATTAGCCTTTTTATTTTAGATTTTATGTGCTTCAAGTATAATCAATCTGAATTTTTTACATTAATAAGCTTGCTAATCTAATGTAGTATTGGGCATGATCAATCAAATGACCTTGATCAAATTTATTCTAAGTCACAATGTTACAACAAATGAGGAGCCCTTATTTTGATAAGATGATTTGACCATCTTAAAGGTGACATTTGATTGATGGCATTAAAATTGTGAGTACATGAATATAAGGGCATCATCTTCCACTTCATACTCTAGCTCAGGAGTTTGAAAGGCTAATTATATTTTCAACTTTCATAAAATAATTGACTTCCTATAGCTACATATCAAGTTTGGCAAACCTCATCGCCAACAAATTCACCTAGGGCATTGATCTTGACCTCATCTTTTTTTGCACTACAACCTTTACACTTGACAAGACATGATACCTAATATACTCTTTGTGAGCTATTCAACTTCACCACTAAACCAAAAATTTGTTAAATTCACATCTAATTTATTATATCAACGTTGTGTAAATAGAATACTACCATACTAAATATATTTACATATTACTTTATTATTTATTCTAAACAAATTAAATTTATCAATAGATTATTTATATTTTATCAAATAAAATTTATCAAAAAAATAAATATTACTATAGCATTGAATTTAATTACATGATTAGGTATAACATTCAACTAATTAATCATTCCATCAAATTGGATTTACTTTTGAAGCTTCTTTAGATTATATTTATATATGCCTTTCCCAACTCTCAATTTAAGTTGAGAGTAAAAATACTTTAATGTTATTTCAATATTTACACAAGTTAGTTGGGCAAAGCTATATAAGCCTTGCCCTTGCCCTTATTTCTAAGTAAGAATCCCATCGTCTATATCTTAAAAAGTGTCATTGGATATGAAGTGTACAAGGCTTCTTTCAAGCTTGGTTGAAAAAATCTATCAATATGTCTTTCAGACTCTTGGATTGCTTTAGAAAACTACTTATAACAAAATGGTTTCATGTGAGTTAGATACTATAATCGACTCCTTATTTTTTCTTCTGAATCTCCATATTTTAATAGGCTAAGGGTTTGAAATTTCTGATCTCGATAATTCTGCAGAACTACCATTAGGAATGCAAAGAACAATTGAGAATTAAATTTACTTCTGATATAGACAAATATAACTCTACTTTTTTCTAGTAGATCACCATATTTTAGGAGGCAACTAATTTGCATGATTGAGCTTTCTAATTTTGGCATTTCTTAGGAGGATTACGAAGAGCAAAAAGATAATAAAATTTTACTCGTAGATAAATTGATCACCATAGCCATTATATTTGACTGCAATGTGAAAATTATACAACCTTATGAAGGATTCCTCCGATGGAAATAAAATTATCAAAATAACCATTTGCTACAACTTCAACATAGGAAACTTGTACATAATGGATGTATATAGCATTAAAATTATATAACCTTATCAAATGGGGCTGCTTCCAATAAAATGTTTGATATGTGTTTCAGTGCTTTGTTAACCTTCATATGTGCAGCTTCTTTATGCACATTCTGATGCTTTAGCTTCATGACTATCTAGATGATAATTGAAATATTGAATCCCATGTGGGAACTGCTTAAATTATCAAATTCAGAGCAGATAAATGGTGATTTATTTATATAATTGTATAAAGTAAAAGAATACTGAAGCTTCGATGCCAAACATTACATGTTAGAGATCAATGGGTATCCTCAGCCCGTCACAAGCCAATTGAACATCTATTCCTTCTCTGCAATTGATGGCAAGTAAAACTCATACTATCAGCAGAATAACAAATTTTAAACAATAACTTGTAAACAAAACTAACCTTAAAAATCTTCCCCGCTTTTGAATTTGTGTCCATCAAATATTACCTCTTAGACCACTCTGCCAACTCTTCATTGTCTCTATAGTGTTCGAACTCATGAGTCATTCCCACAAACAGAGCGCGTTTTGGTCGAATTCTCTTTACCGCTTCAAGGCTCTGAGTAAGATAAGGAACTAAAAACAAAGTAAGTGAAATGCATTCTTAACAATTCATAACCACAGCGGAATCAATTGTTAAAGCAAAATTTAATGTGTGGAGCATCACGAGCGTGGCCATCAATCTCAACATGGATTCAAATGGCTTAAGTGGCTGCATCAGAATCCCAATGAAAAATCTATATATCGATCCTTGAGAAGTGAGAGAACTAAGCAGATTGCTTTTGAATTGAAAATAAGCTAGAAATAAGAATATTCAAGGCTCAGTTTCTTGTTTATAATCAATGTGCCAACACTTGCAGCGACATTGATCTTTGATAGGGATTTTATGTTTATTTATTATAAAAAAGATTAGCACAGATCTCAACCATATTTCACTAAGCGCCTAAGAAAATGGTCTCGCATAGATACATTATTTTTTTATGTGTATGATACATTTCAATTCAAGTGAATTTTCTGTGCCATGCAAATCATTATCTGCTTATGCATAAACCTTACGATAATTGAATTATTTGATAAGTCATTTTTGCCAACTTTTGATGGGAATAGAAAGGTTTCCAAATTTATAGCCAACTTTTCATGCCTGGCTTTCCTATAAAAACCAACGAAAATTGGGCAGTGTAAAGAAAATGAAAACACAATAATGAGAATAATTATCTGCAAGACAGAGGAGAGGAGGTTTGTAGACTGCGAATGAAGGAGGAGAGAAGAGTGAAACGGTTAAATGGTAGTTTTAACTGGTAGTCCCGACTTAATTGGTTTCAGTCCCTATTATCACTCGAAAGGAATAATGAAAATGAATATTCGAAAAAATATTGTTTCTTGCTCCTGTATTTCTACAGAAGTTTACTTCCATTACCGACATGCATGACAATATAAAATTTGCGTACTTACTTGAGGCAAACAAAGATGAGTATTATGCGGTCCTTTCTGCATCAAACAAGAATCATGTATCAAAAATTTGCACTTCTCAGCAAAGTTGTGAATTATAATTTAACACATATCGTTTAAAAGTAATTTCTATTACACTTTCTTATTCCCATTAATTAGTAAAAGTCAGCTGCAAAGATGCAGAATACATTGATTGAATGCACATACTATTAAAACTAACTAAATACAATTGTGTCATAACAAATAAATGGTACTGGTTTATAATATATATCTGTGTTTGAGACAAATTACATAATAATGTTATCCATGAAGATCAATTTTTATAATGTAGTGTCAAAAAATGTATTGATAAATACTGCCTTCGTACCAAAATAAATTGCTTAAGCAATATGTTACTCTAAAGTCATTAAAATAACGAGCCAAAAATATTGAACATGCGTTTAAGAGTAGGCACTTATTTTTTATGGGTGAATTTTTTACACTCGCCTGCCAAGTTTGGATGCACCACAAGCAATGCACCATTCAGCTTAGAGCACTTTTGGTTTTTCTACTGGCCAAAGTCACTTGGGACGCCCAGCCTGTCCATATGTGGCTGCATTAACATGGCTGTTTTAAAATGACAAGCATTCTGCTAGGGCGTGAAAGATTACCACTTTATTGCTTTGAACTTGTCTCAGGGTTCAAAGATCAATTAAAGAAAAATATGTGGTAAAACAACGAATGTTTATCGGATAGAGATTTGTTTGGCATTCATCACTAAAAAGTGTGCTTATAGGAATATTTTATTACATTGGTCACCAAAAATGTGTTTAGAGGAACTTTTCATTAATTGTCATCAAGAAGTGTGTTTAGAGGAATTTTCTATCACGGACATCATCAAAAGTATGCTTGGAGGAGTTTCTTATTACATCTGTCATCAAACGCGTGTTTAGAGAAATTTTTCTTTATAATTGTTGTCAAAAAGTGTGTGGAGGAAAATTTTATTATGTTGGTCACCAAAAAGTGTCCATGGAGGAACTTTTCATTAGTTGTCAACAAAAGGTGTGTTTGGAGTAAATTTTTATCATGGATGTCGCCAAGAAAAAAAATGCTTGGAGGAACTTTTTATTATATTTGTTAACAAAAGTATGTCTAGAGAAACTTTTCATTATAATCATCACAAAAAATGTGCTTTGAGAATTTTTTCATTATGATCGTCACTAAAAAATGCACTTGGAAGAGCTTTTTATACATTTATCATCAAAAATATGCACTTGAAAATTTTTTCATTATGATCCTTGGAGGAACTTTTTATTACATTTGTCACCAAAAAAAAGGGTGCTTAGAGAAACTTTTCATTACGATCATCGCCAAAGGTGCACTTGAAAAATCTTTTCATTATGATCGTCACGTAAAGTGCACTTAAAAAAACTGTTTTTTATAGTTGCTGGAAAAAAAAAGCGTCGCTGGGCAGAAATCTAACATAATAATGCCACTTAAAAAGAGCACTCAAACATGACTTTAGAGGCAATCTGTCCCATGGAGTTAATGCACGGAGAAACGGGGTCTTAGCTTTGAAAGTTTCGTATTGGGTACAACAGAGCAAAGTTCCCCATATGATAATATTTTTGTTACAGTTCAACATCTTTCCTTTGCATCATTTCTGGATGTCATTTTATTTTTGGGTTATTGTTTCTTGTTTGTTTTCTAAGTGTTTGAGCGCTAGCAATTTAGAGTGTCGTCCCCATTTTTTCTCTTGAAATTCCAATTAATGGGTAGCAGGGGATGGTTCATCTTTGTTGCATATGCCCCTTTCAAACGAGGTTCGTCTGAAACTTGGAATCCAGCAAGTGATCTCTCAAATTACCATTCATGTTATTTTAAACGAATCCAAATGACGAAGACTACACAATAACAAGATGAAATCAATGACATGATCGATAATGTGATTCAAGATGCACTTCAAGGGGAAAATAATTTTCTGCATAACAAAGTTGCTGAAATCCTTGGGCGGGGGGGGTTCCATCAGCTCAATCTTCAAGTATTGTTTGGAGGTCAAGTTCTCCCAATGTTTCAAGCTATGTAGCCGGTTCTTCAGGGTTTGGCCCGGGTCCTGGTCCGGGTTCGCCCTGGGTCCGGGTCCGGGTCCGGTCCTCCTGCTGGTTCGGCCAGGGTCCTTCCATTTGGGCCTTGGTTCGCCAGTGAAGAACCCGGGCGAACCCGGGCAGAACCCGGTCGAACCCAAGGCGAACCCAAGGCGAACCCGGGCGTGTGGGCGGCAAAAAGTGCATGTTTTATGTTTTTTTTAATATTTTTCTTCCCTTTGACTTTGACCCACGCCATGGGAACCCTAAAAGTGACCTCTAAAACATGTTAAACACCTAAACTGCCTCATTTTCATTCATTTGTTTTGCAAACAAGCATTTTCATTTCAAGAGGCTGACTTCTTATTTTAACTTGTTGGATTGACAAAAGGAGTTGAAGATTGATTGTTGAAGCTTCTACAACGATTGCATTGCCATTCCTACAGATTTGCAAGGGTTCATTGGCTGCTACAAAGATTGTTGAAGATTATTTTTGCAAAAAGGTATGTTTTTCTCATTTTTTTCTCATTTTTTCATTCTTTTTTTTTTTGTTTTACAAACAGAAACTTTGTTTTGCATCTTTTTTTTTCTGTTCTTCTATGAATGTATACATTGTGCAAGATTCAAAAGAGCTAGGTTTTAATTTTTTAAAAATTATTATATTTTGTTTTCATTCAAATTTTGAATGTGTTGTTTGCAAAACAAATTGCCATAGGAATCACAATGTCAATGGGTTCTACCTCCGGCTCCATAGCTAAACCAAACCCAAAGTTCAAAACAAATGCAAATTCTCCTCTATGGCAGTATGTTGAAATGATAAGACAGCTTCCAGGTGGTGGTGGTTATGTTTGGAAATGCAATGGGTGTGATGTTCAATATTCTAGTTCATACCATAGGGTGAAAGCACATTTGTGTGGCATAACTGGAAAAGGCATCTCACCTTGCCCTGGAAAGAAAGATGCTCCTATTGACCCTGAGACAGTTGCAAAATACATTATGGAGCAAGAACTAGCAGATCAACGGGAAGCCCAAAAAGGAAATCACCCTTTGTCAAATAAAAAATCAAAGGGAATGCAGCCCCCATCTAATCCCAATCCCAATATTGTGGTAGAAGACCACCCATTTATGGCCATTCCAAATCTTCAAGCTCAAAGTGCACAACCTTTTGCAAACAAGAGAGCAAAGGGACCTTTGGAAGTTGCATTTCAAAATGAGAGTAGAGCCCTTGCCGACCAATGTGTAGCAAGATGCGTATATGCCAATGGACTATCTTTTAATGTTGTTCGTTCTCCATATTGGAAAGAGATGTTGAAAGCGGTTAATGAAGCTCCAAAAGGGTACAAGGGCCCGGGTTATGAGAAGGTGCGTAGCACTTTATTGGATAAGGAGGTTGAGTTGGTTGAAGATGCATTGAAGCCAATAAGAGATTCATGGGTTGAGACAGGTGTGTCCATTGTTTCAGATGGTTGGAAGGACTCAAAAAATCGGCCTTTGATCAATGTCATAGCGGTGTCCCCTAAAGGGGCAATGTTTTTGAAAGCCGTGGATTGTGAGGGGCAAGTAAAAGATGGGCAATTTATTGCTAATATTCTTATTGCAGCCATTGAGCAAGTGGGAGCCCGCAATGTTGTTCAAGTTGTAACGGACAACGCAAAGAATTGTAGAGCTGCAGGGTTGTTGGTTGAGGAAAGATATTCACATATCTTTTGGACACCTTGTGCGGTCCATTCACTCAATCTTATGCTGCAAAAGATTGGGAATAAAATTGAATGGATCAAACAATTGTATACTGAGGCTGAGGACATTCAGATGTTCGTCACCAACCACCACTTGTCTCAAGGGATCTTTAGAACATTTTCAAAATTGGAGCTATTGAAGGTAAGAGAAGTAATATTTACATTTGTCATTTTCTGATTTTCATAATTTGATTGTTCAATCTAATTTAAATTCTTCTTTAAAGTTTATTTTTAAATATTAATTTTTTTTTAATTTGCAATAGGTTGCAGAAACCCGCTTTGCCTCTAATACAATCGTCTTGAGACGACTTGTGAAAGTTAGGCAAGCACTTTCTAGCATGGTAATCAGCACCAATTGGTCTATATGGAAGCAAAGCAGCACTGAAAGAGCAACAAAAATTAGGAGCCTGATATTAGATGACTCATGGTGGGATCGTGTGGAGTATCTCCTTAGCTTCACCGAGCCCATTTTGAGTATGATTCGCTATACTGACATGGACAAGCCATGCATTGGACAAATATATGATGGTATAGACTCTATGATTGAGAAGATCAAGTGCATCATAAATGCAAGAGAGCAAGACCCTGAAGAGACTTTCTTCAAACAAGTGCATACAATTGTTGAAGAAAGATGGAACAAAATGACAACTCCGTTACACCTTCTTGCCTTTGCATTGACTCCAAAATACTACAGCTCTCAGATTCTTTCACAACCAGGAAGGCTTCCTCCATATAGAGATTTAGAAGTGGCTGAAGGGTACAAGGCAGCATTTGTGAGACTCTTCCCTGATCGAGATTTGCGGAGTGTAGTCACGGATGAGTTCACTGATTTTGTGCACTCAAATCATCTAGATGTTGATGCCTCCCGTGATAGGTTCTTAAAGGATGCTCATTCTTGGTGGTACTTCCATGGACAATACTTCCAAAATTTGCAGCCCCTTGCAATCAAAATTTTATCACAAGTAAGTTTAATAAATTTTCATATTTTAGTTTTAAAAGTTTCATAATTCCATTTATAAATTTTTAATTGTTTACTTTGTCTTCATAGGTTGCTAGTTCATCCGCATCTGAGAGGAATTGGAGCACATATTCTTTCATCCACTCAGTAAAGCGCAATAAATTGCTGTCAAAAAAAGCGGAGAACTTAGTATATGTGCATTCCAACTTGCGTCTCCTTTCACACAAACAACCTAACTACAAGGACGGGGAGACGAAGTTGTGGGATATAGTGCCAGAGGATACTGACTTGGATGCTTGCAGTTCCCAACATATTGCATATGGGGATGAGCCTGAGGATATCCAACAGGGGCATGGGCACATTAGTAGTGCTAGTGATGGTGCCATTGGCACTTGTGATTCATCTAGTCTTCCTACTACATCTAATGTCAATGTTGACAATGATATGGATGATCTAGAGAATCCATATGATGATTAAAACTTTGAAAGTGTTGTAATATTGAGCTTGAAGTTTGAACAATGAATATTTATCATGCATGTTTTAAATGACATTCAAGTTTATGGTGGTTTTGTTGTTTATATGATGTTATCAGTTATGTGATATTCTAAAAGTAAATTCTAATCCTAATTCATGCTTCTAGGCTGCATATATATATATATATATATATATATTTTTTATATATTTTGTAATTTGTACTAACGAACCCAAGACGAACCGAACCCACCCCCAAAAAATTTTGCCGAACCGGCGAACCGAACCCCCGAACCCGAACCGGCTACTTAGGTTTCAAGTAAATTTGGATATGCATGCATTTGAGGATAAGAAAATTGCTATAGAAAATAACTAGATTGACCAATTATAATAATATCTCTCCACAACTGACTTCTCTGATGAAGAGAGAATAAGATTGCGCTTGTGGAAGCTTTCTCCCCGATCAAGAAAGGGTGGGATTTCTATAGCCTGTAGTATGACGAAAGGAAAGGAATCTGAACTGACCTGGCAGTAGTTTGTAGATGCTTTCAAGGAGAATTATCTTAAATAGAGTGGCAAAAATATTTCTCGGCAATAAACTGGCATATTAAAAGATAAAGATTTTTTTAAAAGGAATTTAATTAGTTTAAAATTCAGATTTAAAAAAAAAAAACGGCTGTTTTCTCATTTAAAGGCAATTTAATTACTGATTGCATGAAGATAAAGGAAGTGAAGAAAAATGATAGTTTATAAATTGTTAACATAATTTTTTAGTTAATTTTCAGATTGATAATTACACTATACAATGTATTGTAATATGGAATGATAATTTATTATTATATATTGTAATAAATTTTAAGTAAATAGTTCAACTTGGAAGTACAAAATAACAAAATAAAATGGTGTGAGCCAATGTCTCTTGATCTTACAAGTGTACACTCCACTTGAGTCCTGTAGGTCTTCATGAAATTATTAGGGTAGATCCTCTCTTAATTTGATCAAATTCCTTAAGATCATAAGCTTCCACCAAGATATTAAAATCTTCTTCCTAGCCAGTATATGCAATACATTGGGAATCTGTGTTTTAAAATTTTTAGTTTTGGTAGGATGAGTCTATAACCTTAAGGACGACCTTGAGACAGCAAGCTAGTTTTAGAACTAAAAGGAATTAAATCTCAATCAGTAACATGTGCATAAAAATAAGTGCAAACATATATGCAATAATAACTAAATAAAACAAATGTATAAAAAATATATAAACATGAAAATGAAAATAAAAATTTATAATTAAATAGGTGTAGCCTGATGGATAAGCAAATTTCACCATTGTTCACAGAACTATCATGATGCAGAGCTAAGAGAGAAATCAACAACTTGACACACTTATTCAACTATATGCCTCTTTGTAACATCAACTCAACATTTGAAATAAGAGTTCCAACCTCTTTTAAGTTCTTCAACACACTCTTAACCATTAACAAGACCAACTTCTTCCAACCTTTCACAATGGCACATGATGGTTACAAACACAAACTTTATCTTGCAAAGCACAACACATCAAATCCAAACATATGTCACCTTTATTGTGAGTAAAAATAATAAACAAGTACTTTTACAAATGTCTGCCCTTTCATTTACTTGTCATCCTTTTGTGACTGTCCTAGAGTACAACTGTGATGTCTACAAGCCACCAAACACCAACTTTTGGTTTCAAGACACATAATCCCTCCAACAAGTGAAACAACTTTAAGAGACCAAATCCAACATGTATAAACTCTTTTCAATCTCAAGAATATGGTTTAGGTGAGATTCCTTCACTGCTCTGCCCTTATTTCTAGTAGGTCTGCCATAGGTCTGACAGAGTTTTTCTTCAAACACAGACCTTTGTTACCAACTGTAACCAACTCTTCAGTTGCCCCTTGATGTGCCCTAAAATATATCCAAAGTTTATCATATGTTTTCTTTGTGAATATAGATCAACCAAGACTGTATCGCTGCTAAAACAGGGCTAGTTGGGTCATGGTCAAAACAGGTTTATTGTATTTGCTATCTTCAACATTAAACTTACACATTCAATGCTTGGAATAGTTTGAATTTGACTCATACATGCTCAATAGACTATTTAGAAGTCATTCCCACCATTATTTTATAAACCCTAGCACTTGGTTCCCTTAAATGCTCTGTACAGTCTGCAATCTCAGGAAAACCAGTCAATCATAATCCTCCAAGCCTCAAATCCTTTTAGTTTTTCCTTAAAACTATTGGAGTACGAGAGTATAATCATAGAAGTGCAATATCACAAAAAACATCATATGTTTTCATTCACTTTTAAATGAGAAACACAATTTATTAAGCCTGCTGTTACCCTAATGAGGGTTTCTGACTGTTTTTAGAGAAACAATGATATCTTACTCAAATGTTCACCAAAATGCACGAAATCAAGTTCATTGGGAAGGTGATTGGAGGCCACAACATTTCCAACCAATTTTGCACGCTTTTTATTCCGTACAAATCCGTACAAAGGCTGAACACACAGAATTTCTGGAGAAAACACAGAAAAACAGTGCTTTTAACTTTTATTTCTCAAAATTTCAATCACCCTCGAAGTTCTAAAGGATACAAAGGCCTTTTTAAAGGCAATTCAACTAACTTCAAACCACTAACTACCTCCAACCGACCCTACATCCTAAATGGCTATTTATCTTCTAAATGTTGCTTTCATGCAATCTTACAATTTTGTATATTTAGTAAATGTTTGTTGACACCTCTCTATGGAATGGACTTAGGATTTAAACAATGACCAATAAACATGAGAAATAATTCATAATACAATGGTGTATTATCAACATTTGACTATGTTTCCCCAAAATTTGTTCATAAGACTCATGATGATATCATGGTGCTCCTGCAACATATCACCAAGATTAAATTTAATAGATTACTTTTTCCATGAAAGCTTTAAATAGCATCATAATCATTTTAAATTACATGGAGAATGGACGCTGAACGCATCTCCCAAATAATTAAAACGTGATAACCTTACAATATATTGATCTGTATGACAGCTAGTCTCATGGAGGGGGGCTTCCTAAATATATTCAGTAGGTGCTGCTGAGAATTTTTAGAAATATTTTGAGGCTGGTGGTCTCATGAATTTAGTAGTGCAGTTTAGCTTAAAAGTTTGAGATCCGAAATTCCCATGAAGCTAGAATGGAATGCTGTGAATAAAAAATTAATAAATAAACATCATTTCCCTCCATTTTTTTACTGGTGGGAATCTAAATTTCTAGATGTGTGACAAGTGGCAGAAAAAACTCCTAAGCTGGTGGGGCAATTTCTAGCCCCACCCCAATTTCACCAGCTGAAATCTTCAGTCCTGAAATGTAGGGGCTGCTATTTTTCAGGAAAAGATTCCAATTAATTTTGTAGCATAATTATTTTTTCCCATAAGACCTCCTGCTCCATGAAAATAGATGCCCAGACCCCCATGAGACCATACTGTAAAACTAATTTTAAAAAAAAAGTTACCTTATTAAGACAAATTTCCCTATACACAACATTAAAACTTGTCTCTTAGTGAATAATCTAACTGTAACCCACAAAATCTCTAAATCTACAAATTGTACTCTGAAATTCTCCAAATTGTGCTCCAAAATGTCCTGATTTCGCATGAAAATCCTGTGCAAATGTGAATAAAATCTAAGAAAGATGTATTTTGTTGTTGGAAAAATCATCCGAAGTAGTGAAAAGCGGTCAAGTGCGGCAAGTTTTTGGTCAAACCAGCAATTAATCATGATTTGCATGAGTTTATGGAGATTAACTAAGATTTATCTAGTTAACTTGGCAAAAATCGTGCCAGACGAGTTGAGGATTTAAAATCGCGATTTTAGCACAGAGAAAATATTGAGAAAACTGCTGGTTCACGACTTTTGCCATTTTTGCTACTATTCTTAAATATGTCAAAGACAACTAGTATATTCAGTGGGGATTGGCAACAATAGCACCAAAAAAGTGACCAATCAATCAAGGACCAGTCAGATATCTTCCACAGCCTATATGCAAAATTAGGTGCATATGAGCGAGAGAATCATAAAGTTAATGAGTACTTGGATTTCCATTAAGCAGTAGTTGATATCATGTGATTTCAGGAGGAAGTTTTTCCAATCAAATACTTGGGTTTCCTCTTCACACGAAACACGTAAAGGGTAAAGGGGATTCAACAATTGAGCAACTGAAACCAAAATTGTCTCACTGGACAAACCAATGCCCAACTTTAGCAGGAAGTGCCCAACTCCTCCAAGCATCCTATAGGTGGTTCCAATTTATATGCTACATTTATTACTCATCCAGAGTATTTACCTACAACAATAACTAAAATTCAAAAAAAATTTCTTTTGCAAGGCATGATGGAGAGATGTTACATCCCACCCTAGTGACTTATAAACACTTTTATTTTTCTTGCTTTAAGAATGATGAATGATGCAAATGTTGTGTTATTTATGCATGAAATGGTGGAAATTTTATGATTGTGTTATGAAAATGCAATGGAAATATGTACCATGTTTATCCGGAATGTTCATGTTGTGGTGAACCTAGAAAGAAAATTTAAAATTTTACAATAATTGAATAGATTGAAATATGTTTTGATCATTATTGAGATGAAAGACTAATCCTTCTTCGTTTGTTGGAGTTGCATATAGGATAGCCGTTCTGCAATGCTCGGGAGCAGGGAAGTATCATCTGAGTAGAGAGGTAATGTTGTAAGAACCCTGGAGTTGCCATCTGAGTTAGGGTTGGTCTTGGGATCTTGAAACCCTAGAAGTGAGTATTTTGCACCCTGTTGTCGTAGGTCTTCGAGTGAACCTTGGGGTGGTTTTACCATCAGTGGTATTAGGGTTTTGTAAACCGGTTCTTTTGTCTCTTTTGGTCGTTGATTTTTACCTAACCTTGGTTCATGGTTCCGTTGTTGAAAAGTCATTACCTTCAACGTGTGAATCAGGTCCGATGATGTGTATATTTTAACATATATTTATATATAATATATAAATATATATCTATTTAATATGCGGATACGTCATACAATGCTAATTATTTATTTACTATTCCCAATATTTTCCTTAAAGGTATTTTTGGGACGTTATAAAGTTTTGTGTTTTTCTTTTGAATATAAAGCATATATTCTTGGTGAGCATTAAATAAAGATTGAATATACAAATATATTTAATATTTAATCTTCTAATCTTAATCCAAAATTCGGTGAACAAACCTTGGAAACTTTAGAATTGATTAATTTTAAAATATTGTGTTTCTCTCCTTGGCGGAAGTGGATGAATTCGTGATCATACATATATTCCTCAAAATTTTAATTAATTTCAAAAATTCTTGAGCGCTTGGGAGTGGGACGCGTTTTTCTCAGTCGCGGGCCCTAAATTCTCGGGTATGGAGGCCAAAGAGGGAGAAGGACGTGATCGAGCTGGAGGAGTGGAGGATTTTACTTTGGAACGTGATTTGGTGGAGAGACCAAGAATACACCGAGTGGGATTTTGGGATAAGGATGATAACGAACTAGAGAATAACGGCTGAGGAAAGAAGAGAAGGGAAAGAGGGATTTTTGGAATCATATTTTGGAGAGTGGAGAAGAAAACGCGGGGGGGAAAAATCCTTGAGGAGGAATTTGTAGTGAATGTTACGGCCAAGAATAGAGCTGAGAGAAGCAGGGCATGGAGAATATAAGCTGAGAGGAGGTCGACCTTGGTGTAGGTGGTGGAGACGAGTTACTCAACACAACTGCATTGCTTCTAACAATCTCCGATAGTGATTTCGTGCTCTAGTTCTTAAAAAATATAGGCACATCTTGTTAAAGCTCTTCAATCGAGTAAAGAGAATTTGTCTTCTTTATGCAACAAATGTGAATGTGTGCATTTCAGGCTTCTAAGTTGTCTTGAAGGAATATTTCTTTCACCTACAAAATACTCCTTTTTCTTGTTAGATACTCCATGTTTTGGAAAATCGTATATTATGAACTATGGTCCAGATTTAGATACTCTGTTATAATCTTTTTCTCTGTTGGCTGGGTACAAGATAGGCAGTATTTATACTGCATTTGGAGAGAACACCGTTTTTTTTGAATCTTTGTCTGTTGCACAGTAGTGTAGACAAGTTGAAGATAAAGAATATCTGAAAACATAATATAGTGACCTGGGAAACTGACTGTAGTCACGATAAACATTGTACAGGAATTCAGATGAAATTTCATAGACTCTGGTAATGAATAACACCATCGAAAAGATTCATGTCAACTTGAGTGTAGATGACCTGAAATGGAAAAGGGGTCTTAATCTTTTACAAAAGAAATGAGCTGCAATTGTTGTGGCACAAACTCAGGAAGAACTAGAATGAACATAAGTAATGACTAAATTGTTTAAGATTTTTATCAGAATGTAGGTGCCGGAACAAAGAGAGAGTTCTTAACAGTAGATAAAATATATTTATGTATATATAAAGAGCTGTGTGTGGTTCTGTTTTATTGCAGACATTTAAGCCTAGAGTGGCCTTTCATCGATAGGTGTTATGCATAACCAGTGTTGGGTTCTGCAGGAGCACTGGTATTGGTCTTATTTTCTTTCTTGAAAGACTCTTTATGACCAGCAAGACTGAAACCTTAGTTGTTACTCGGATAAGTGTTTTCTTTTTTATACCAAACCCTAGTATCTTATATACTAGTAGTGCATGGTAGATAGCTGATATGGGTATACTTCTCTTGTAGTAACCCTAGCCTTGGATACTTCAGTCACACATGGCAGGTAGCCAAGATGTGTGAGAAGGGTAATTGATCCTTAGATAGGACAAGAGTATTGCCCTACGACAGGTGTCTAGACCAGAGTAAGTGACAGAGAGATAATCTCCCAAAAGCCTTAGTAAGAAAAGTTTTTCCAAGTCGAGCAGGGTGGGTGATTAGCACAGTAGTGCAATCTATGGCCATAGTAGGTGCAGGTGCCACTGATTGCACCTAATACTCACACACAACTCAAAAATCTAGCTAGCCAGAATTGTCGGCTTAGTAGGAAGGATTCCTTAGTAGTTAGAAAGAGCCAGTTAGATAGGGTTCCACCACCAGAGCTCAGATGGCTATTTAAGGGTTCTTCCAACATCACCTTTCGCAAGAAGAGCAGGCCCCCTTTCCAGTAGGAAGGTGTGCGCGGGGGACTGAACAAGTAAGTGGATGGAGGTAAAACAATCAGATGATGCTTCCCTCAATTTTTCAGCTGGCAAACCGAATCTTGGAAGACGCCAATCAGATGAGAACTTCTTAACCCTTACTCTTGTACTTTTCTTTGTACTTCAATGAAATGAAAATAGATCATTCATGTTATGATAGAAGAATGTAATCATGATTACTGCTTTTAATGGAATTGTTGTTTTGGAAACGCTATTGATAAAAAAAATCTTTGCTCTTGTTGATGAAATCTTTGCCTACTTGTTAATTGTACTTTGAATCAAATTCTAACATGTGGTATCAGACAATGGTTGCATACTAGGGCCTAGGAGTCCACCATGCAACGACAGACTTGTGCTTATGAACTAATGTGTGACATCTTGTACCAGCATGGTACTCATTAAGCAGATTGCGCGAAAGTCCATCGCAGGGAACGCTTGTTACCTGCAATGTAAGAAGGAATGGGAAGCCCTAACCAAAACCGTGGAAGGAAAAAACGTCGACGGCAAGGGTTGGCTATGGGACAATGAGACCTTCTCCCGTGCGTTAGAGAGAATCCGTGATGTGAAAGCCGAGATTAAGTGGTCTGAAAGATCAGCAGCCTCTGTCCAAGCTGAAATGGACAAGAAGTCAGCTGAGTTAGGCAAGAAATCATCTCCCACTCGACGCATACCGAGCGAGAGCAGCTGTAATAATCCAACAAAAAGACCTAGGAACGAAGGGGAGCACCTGCGTGTGCGCTCACCCCCCGAGATTATATTATAAGTTCTGATGAGTCAGAGGACTATACCCCTCTGACCCCCTAATTAAGAGAAACTCTTACCCTATCTATGTATGCCTTTGGGCAGATGAATAAAATTGTATGCAATGTTGCTTAATGAAATAAATACTTGTGTGTTTTGGCTTTATGAATACTTGTGTGTAATTTGGATATGCAATAAAAAAGAAATAAAACAAATAATAAAAAAAAAAAATTATGAGAAGGGGATTATTCATTTAATGCAATTAAACCTTGTTATGAAATTGATATATATGTGCAATCAATTGAGGTTGAACTCTAAGCTAATACAATTCTTAATTGAAACTACAGGAAGTAGATAATCCTTAGCAATGCGAACTCGTAGTAACCTTGAAGGGAGGCGAGAGGTGGGCCAGTCTTTGGGCAATCTCGAGAACAAAATTGATCAGTTACTCACACTTTTACAAGACATGAGGGCCAGAGTGACTCATTTGGAATCTGAAAGAGCCAAAAAGGAACCCTTGAGAGGGGGAGATTCAGAAAGCCGAGGTGACGAATCCATTCCTAGTGAGCAAAAGGATGAGACAGTTGGAGGGGGAAACTAGAATCCTGAAAAAGATAGGATGGCATTAGAGTTATCTCGGGATATGAGGAAGGTAATACCCCCAAAATTTGATGGGGCAGATTCAGGAGATGCCACCGAAGTGTGGCTTGTTGAAATGGAGAAGTATTTTGAAATCAGGGATTATACAGAAGATAAAAAGGCATTATGGGGAGCCTATCAATTGTCTGGAGAAGCGTCCACCTGGTGGACAAGTAAGAAGCTGGAATTAGGGCCAAGGGTCAAGGGGTTAACCTGGATAGAGTTTGTATCTATATTTAGATAGAGATGGCTTCCACAACTGTTCTATGATCAGAAGCTGACAGAGTTCTACCATTTGACTCAGGGAGATCTCTCAGTCAATCAGTATTGGGAGAAGTTTCTTAGACTGCTTAAGTATGTATCGCAATATCATGGTGACAAGTACCTTCGGGTGTGGAAGTTCATTCTTGGACTGAAACCCCAGATTGGGGGACAGGTGGATCTTTTGGGTCCAACTACTATGGATCAGGCTTATGAAAAGGCCATCAAACAGGAACAAAGATTGCAGTCTATGGCAGCAGATAGGGAAAAGAAGAAGAAAGATAAATTGGCTGCAAATCCAAAACCATTCAAGAAGAAAGGAGATAAGCAGGAAGGTTAGCACAAGAATGATAGAGGGCATAAAGATTAGAAAGGCTGGGATTGTAGAGACAGAAAGGCTGGGAATAATCAGGGTAACAATAATAAGAAAAATCAGGATGTCAGAAGGACCTCCGAGAGAAGGGGTCCACCTTGAGGATGTTTTACATGTGGTGGGGACCACTATGCTAATCAATGCCCTACCAAGACAGCTAGGCCGTCTTCTCGAGGAAACCCCTTACCTTCTCAGCAGACTGCATTCCAGCAATGTATCCACACGGCAATTGATAGCCGACAGGGGGAATTTCAAATCACACCAATTGAGACCCCAGGTAAGCTATTTGGAACCCCTATAACAATCTTAATTGATACAGGAGCTACAAAATGTTTTGTATCACCTAGGGTATTGAGTAAAATATCTAGAAGAGCGGGTTTTATGCAAAACACATGGTTTGTGGAGTATGCTAATCAGTCCAAGGCTCAGGTAGAGCGATGCTTGTTTGAGGCCCAGGTTGATTTGCCCAACTTTTCTACAAAGGTGAATCTTTATGTAGCTCCCCTAGGCGCTTATGATGTTATCCTAGGAATAAATTGGCTTTGGAAACCCAGAGCTCAAGTTGATTGTTTTTCTAAAACGGTGGAGTGTCTAGATGACCAGGGCCATAAAGTATTCATTCAGGGGATAGAGCGACCGATTAAAATAAGGCAAATATCTGCTATGCAATTAAAAAGGGCTAGACGTAAGGGCTATCGAGTTTTCACAGTTAAAATGGAAGAGGTAATTGAACCTTGTGAAACCCAGGAGGCAATCTTCTTTGATGATTTGATGTTTTTCGAATCGCAGAAAACTGCAATGGAGGGTTGTGAGAAAGTTGTGTAAAGAAAAGATTTTGAATGGGAAAAATACCCCTACCTTAAGGAGTTTGCAGATGTATTTCTTGAGGAGTTACCTGGTTTACCACCCAGAAGGGCATTCAATTTCACCATTGATATACAACCTAGGGCTGAACCAATATCCAAAGCACCTTATCGTATGACTACTACAAAATTGTTGGAGCTGAAAGCTCAGTTGCAGGAACTCCTTGAAAAGGGTTTAATGTGACCCAGTGTCTCACCTTGGGGAGCACCAGTTATTTTTGTTAAGAAGGATGGTACCCTGAGATTATGCATTGATTACCGTATGCTCAATAAGGTAACTATCAAGAACAAATACCCCTTACCGCATATTGATGACCTTTTTGATCAAATGCGAGGAGCAGCGGTGTTTTCCAAGATTGATCTCCGGTCCGAATATCATCAGTTGAGACTGAAAGAGGAAGCTATCCATAAAACAACTTTTAGAACAAGATATGGGCATTATGAATTCACAGTCTTACCTTTTGGGTTAACAAACGCCCCAGCCGCCTTTATGAATTTGATGAAAAATGTGTTTCGAGATTGCCTGGATAAGTTCGTTTTGGTGTTTTTGGATGATATTTTGATTTACTCCAAAAACGAGGAGGAGCATCTTCACCATTTACGCTTTGTGTTACAAAGATTGAGAGAAAACAGATTGTATGGCATGTTGTCTAAATGCTCATTTTTCCAGAAGGAAGTGCAGTATTTGGGGCACATTATCTCTGCTAAGGGTATCGTTGTGGATCCAGCTAAAATCAAGGCCATTTTGGAGTGGCCAGAACCGAAAAATGTGCAAGAGGTCCGAAGTTTTATATGGTTGGCCAGTTATTACAGGAAATTTGTGGCTAATTTCTCTCGGATTGCATGCCCTATTACCTCACTTCAGCGTAAGGGAAAGAGGTTTGTGTGGACAGAAAAATGCCAAGAAGCATTTGAGGTTTTGAAAGAAAAATTGACATCAGCTCCGATTCTACAAGTACTTGATCCTGAAGGGCATTTCGTAGTCACCACAGATGCCTCGGGAGAGGGGTTAGGTGGAGTACTCATGCAAGACGAAAAAGTCATTGCGTTTGAGTGGCGAAAATTGAAAAATTATGAACTTAATTATGCTCCTCATGACCTTGAACTAGCTGCCATTGTTCATGCGGTTACAAGTCTAGAGGCATTACTTACTAGGAAAACCTTTCGAGTTGAGGTCCAATCACAGAGGGTTGCAATATCTATTCACTCAACCCAATCTTAATGCTCGGCAAAGAAGGTGGCTTGAGTTGATTTCCGATTATGACTTTGAGATCAACTACATTAAAGGAAAAGAAAATCGAGTAGCAGATGCCATAAGTAGGAGGAGACATATAACCTCCATGTTATCGGTACATACGAACTTACGGGATCAAGTCCTCCAATCCTCTGCGGAAGATGAATATTGTCAGCAGGTTAAGCAAGCCCTTCTGAAGAATCCTCAAGACCATAGGTATGATGGATTTCAGTTCGATGCTGATGGGGTACTCAGATATAAGGGAAGAATGTATATTCCAGATTCTGGGGAGTTAAGAAACCTAGTTCTTCATGAGATTCATGATGCACCTATTCCTGACATCCTAGGGTGTCTAAACTTATGGCAGATTTGTGACCGTTGTATTTTTGGAAGGGGATGAAGAAAGACGCTGCAAAATATCTGGCAGAATGCTTAGAGTGTCAAAGAGTTAAGGCTGAGCACCTTCACCCAGCAGGTTTATCATACCCACATGAAGTCCCTGGATGGAAGTGGCAAGTGATTAGTATGGACTTTGTGCAAGGGCTTCCAATGTCCAGAAACAAACATAATTCAATTTTGGTGGTGGTGGATAAGCTCACCAAGGTTGCGCATTTTATTTTGGGAAATTTAACTGATGGAGCACCAACAATAGCAAGGAAATTTGTGCAAGAAATCTTCAGATTGCACGGAGTTCTAGAAAAGATCATTTCTGATAGGGATACTAGGATGACCTCTAGGTTTTGGCAAACGCTCTTCGCTTCCCTTGGGACTCAGTTAAACATCAGCTCTGCATACCACCCGGAGACAGATGGTCAAACGGAGAGGGTGAACCAAGTACTAGAAGATCACCTGAGAGTTTGCTGCATGGACCAACAGTACAAATGGGAAGATTATCTTCCGCTTGTCGAGTTTGCTTACAATAATACCTATCATTCCGCCATCAAGATGGCACCATTTGAGGCGTTATATGGGCACAAGTGCCACACTCCTATAAGTTGGGATAGGCTAGAAGATAGGATTAGCCTTGGCCTTGAGATGCTCTCAGAAATGGAGGAACAAATAAGAGTGATTAGAAAAAGGTTAGTTGAAGCAAATGACAGGCATAAAAGCTATGCAGATGCTAAGAGAACGTCGAGACGTTTTGCCATTGGTGACAAAGTGTTGTTAAGGGTTAAGCCCCAGAAGAGTGCTATTAAATTCGGGAAATCCTCCAAACTTGCGCCAAGATATGTGGGACCGTTCAAAATATTGGAGGAAATCAATCCTGTGGCCTATCGGATTGCTCTACTGCCAACCCTATCTAGAATGCATAATGTTTTTCATGTCTCTTATTTAAAGAAATATATACTTGGCAGTAACCATGTAATTAACTGGAATGCTTTACAGGTACAGGACCCAGGAGTGGTGTCAATCGAGCCTAGCAGAGTACTCGAGATGTGTAAGATCCGCTTACGTAATCACAAAATAATTCAATGCAAGGTCCAATGGGATCAATACACCGAGGATGGTGCCACCTAGGAGGACCTCCAGGATATTAGGCAGAGATTTCCTCATCTTTAAGAGGATTATGAGCTTCCTTTTTAGACTCTTTATGTTAATATCATGTTTGTATATGAACTCAATATCATCGAGGATGATGTTACATCCCACCCTAGTGACTTATAAACACTTTTATTTTTCTTGCTTTAAGAATGATGAATGATGCAAATGTTGTGTTATTTATGCATGAAATGGTGGAAATTTTATGATTGTGTTATGAAAACGCAATGGAAATATGTACATGTTTATCCGGAATGTTCATGCTATTGTGAACCTAGAAAGAAAATTTCAAATTTTACAGTAATTGAATAGATTGAAATATGTTTTGATCATTATTGAGATGACAGACTAATCCTTCTTCGTTTGTTGGAGTTGGATACAGGATAGCCATTCCGCAATGCTCGGGAGCAGGGAAGTATCATTTGAGTAGAGAGGTAATGTTGTAAGAACCCTGGAGTCGCCATCTGAGTTAGGGTTGGTCTCGGGATCTTGAAACCCTAGAAGTGAGTATTTTGCACCCTGTTGTCGTAGGTCTTCGAGTGAACCTTGGGGTGGTTTTGCCATCAGTGGTATTAGGGTTTTGTAAACTGGTTCTCTTGTCTCTTTTGGTCATTGATTTTTACCTAACCTTGGTTCATGGTTTCATTGTTCAAAAGTCGTTACCTTCAACGTGTGAATTGGGTCCGATGATGTCTATATTTTAACATATATTTATATATAATATAAAAATATATATCTATTTAATATGTGGATATGTCATACAACGCTAATTATTTATTTACGATTCCCAATATTTTCCTTAAAGGTATTTTTGGGATGTTATAATGTTTTGTGTTTTTCTTTTGAATATAAAGCATATATTCTTGGTGAGCATTAAATAAAGATTGAATATACAAATATATTTAATATTTAATCTTCTAATCTTAATCCAAAATTCGGTGAACAAACCTTGGAAACTTTAGAATTGATTAATTTTAAAATATTGTGTTTCTCTCCTTGCGGAAGTGGATGAATTCGTAATCATACATATATTCCTCAAAATCTTAATTAATTTCAAAAATTCTTGAGCGCTTGGGAGTGGGATGGGTTTTTCTCAGTCGAGGGCCCTAAATTCTCGGGTATGGAGGCCAAAGAGGGAGAAGGGCGTGGTCGAGCTGGAGGAGTGGAGGATTTTTCTTTGGAACGTGATCTGGTGGAGACCAAGAATACACCTAGTGGGATTTTGGGATAAGGATAATAACGAACTGGAGAATAACAACTGAGGAAAGCAGAGAAGGAAAAGAGGGATTTTTGGAATCATCTTTTGGAGAGTGGAGAAGAAAACGCAGGGGGGGGGGGGGAAATCCCTGAGGAGGAATTCGTAGTGAATGTTACGGCTGTTGTACCCCAAAATTAAAATTTTTGTTACATAGATATTTTTGAAATGAGTAGAAGTCTTATTCATCCAGTCAAAAGATTCAAAATAGATTATTACATGTCTTGCTTAGAACAGAAACACAAAATTTTCAATTCGACAATACAGGTCTACTAAGAGCAGGCTTAACCTACAAAGGCAGATCTCAGTTTTTCATCCCTAAAATTTTAGGAAAAGCTGCTATTTTTTAGAGAAATTTTCCTAAAATTAGTAGCGTTTTAAGGTTTTTCTTGAAATGGAATCTGCGGCAAAACTTTCTAAAAATGAAAGTTGAGGTAAAATAAGTCCAAAGCGATTTTGATTGGCTCAAACTAGTCCATGTCGGGCCTAGTCTTGGTCAGTCTCAAAAGATGGTTTGCCCTGGTGGGTCCTGTCACCTTTTAGAAGCATATCCAGAGCTCTGAGGTCATCAATGGAGGTCAGCCGGCTGCCAGGCGCCAGTTTCAGCACTTAAACATTCGACAGAAGATGAAATGATGAACGTGCACAAAGAACGAGAAAGAAAATTGAAAATTCATGAAAATTTTCTAACACTAGCAAGTTTGGGCGCCCCTATTGAAGAAAGGCGCCCACCTTTTTAGGGCATCATATGATAAATTAGGGTTTCAAGCCTCCAATCAAACTTCCTCACTTTTTGCATCAACTTCGGTAAGATCCAACGGCGCAATCAACAAATCATTTAGTCATCTGGGATTCGACGACAAACAGGAGGGATTCACACGGAAAAAGGAGTGAAGAATTTGAAAAATATCAAAATTGACTAAGTGTTGACATTTTGGGCGCCCCTGTTGAAGAAGGGCGCCCAGCTTTTTGAAGGGCCTAATTCAGCAGTTAGGGTTTGTCAAAGTGTTCAATCTCTTCAGATTTTGCCCCGCTTCGGGATGCCTGTCTTCGTCAGCATATTCAACTGGTCATCTTCCGGCAAATTCAAATCAAAGACGAAGGTTCAGAATGAAGATTTTAGATTGGAAGACGAAAATCATTTAAAAATGGTTAAGTCTGGAGAAGATGGGCGCCCCTGGTGAAGAAGGGCGCCCAAGTTTTCAGAGGGTGAAACAGATGAATTTGCAGATGAATGACTAATATGATCTCTTCACGGTTGATTTGGCTTTCCAGTGAGACACTCAGCAGGTTGATCGGAGTCCGCAGTTGCAAGATACGAAGAGCCAAACAGGGAGTACGACGAAGGCTGAGAACGAAGTTTCAGAAGTAAGCAACAGAAAGACAAAAAATAATCTAAGTCTGGGTGAAATGGGCGCCCCTAGCCAAGATGGGCGCCCAAACTTTTGAGGGGTTAAAACCCACTTTTTGGCGAAGATCGTTCCAGAAGACCCCTCTTCATATTTCGTCAGCTTCGCGATGAGCATAGTCTTCAGTCGATCCGACGCACGGAGCTCCAGATTCGATGAGATCGTCTGTAAGAGAAGAGTTTATAAAGAAATTGAAGATCAGAAAAATGGCTAACACTGTGAAAGTTCGGAGCCCCTAGAAGGAAAAGGCTCCCATGAATTTGAAGGTCAAGATCAAGTTTTTAGCCAGAGGTGACTCCAGAACTTCTTTCTCAGAATCAGTCAAGCTCCGCTGTGAAACCTTCAGCTCGCCTGTCGAATCAATCTGCCAACGGGAAATCAGAGGCGAAGTAGCATGTCAAAATGGAGAAAAGTTGAAAAGATCAAAAAATAAACCAACACTGGAGGAAGTGGGCGCCCTAGGTGAAGGACACCCAAATTTTCATGCCTTAGAGAAATTTTTGAGATTTTCAAAAAGTTTCAAAATTACCAAGTGAAGGATGGCGTCCAAGTTCAATGAAGCTGAGTTTTAGGGTTTTGGAAATAAAAGCAAAGAAAGCAAAACCTAATCAAAAGCCCTAAAGTCTATTTAACATCATTCTTTCATGTGATTTTCATTATTTTTGCAGGTGGCCTTCAAAGGAGAAAGTTGGAGCAGCAAGTTTGAAGAATTTTTGTGATTCAAGAATCCATAGTTGCTGGTTTTACATCAGATTTTTCAGATCAGCAATCATAAACCCTTGCTTTTCAAGCTTTGTCATCTAGAAGATCGAATTTTTCAAGGAGAAGGCCAAGGCATTCCATTTTTCAGTCATCTGGGTCTTTTTGTCTCAATCTTCTGAAGAATTTTTCAAGAACTTCATCAAGTTGCAGCAAGTGCTTTTATTTTGCATGTCAGTGAAAACCTCAGTGCATTCAAATTTCAACCACCTAAGTCTTCTCAATGATCTTGAAGAAACCCATATCCACCCGGTTTTTTAAAGAAAATTTTTCAAACCACAAGGTTGGCTCTTTTCGTCCAGCCGTCGAGTTTACCAAATCCTAATCAACTAGAGTCCATTTCTAATCTTATTGAACAAAACCACAGTGCCAACTTTTTGAGAAAAATTGAAGAAATTAGGGTTTCTTTGCTTTTAGGCAAAGATTTAAAATTTTTCAAAAGCGGTGATGGGTTGTCTTGCATCGGAATTCTGAACAAAACCCATATCTCAGAAAAATTTCTCAAAAATTTGTCCGTTGGAGCACAAAAATCAGCATTCTAAAAATAGAAGTTGCTCAAGACTTGTCTGTACCTAGGCGAGTTTACAGTCATTCTTCAAGTTTTCTGAAATGGAGTACACTCCAAATGTTTTCAAGACTGAATCAGCTCTCTATCACAATTACATCAAAACAGCTGAGACAGACTTGCATCATATCAAGCCGGTGTTCGATTTACATGCCTTGGAGAGCGCAGGCAACACCTCAATTAGAAACCTGGGACATTCTAGACTTCTTGCAGCAGCGTCCATCCCTATATCAGTTCAGAGTCTTTAGTTCGTAATCGCTTGCATTAAGCATTACAACCCAGCTATTAGGGAGATCCAGTCAACAGATGGCAGATTGATTTGCAGTCTAAAGCCTGATATGATCAAGAAGCGTTTTTCCATTCCCCCATGGCCTGAAAGCGTAACTCTCTCAAAGGGTGAATGTGAAAGGATATCCGAAGAATTTATCGCCTACAGACAAAGGGTGATTGAAGTTCTCCTTTTCATTGGTGAGTTTATCATAGAGATCCCTTCTCAGTACAGTCTTGAAGATGGTTCCTACGTTGGGCTTGAAGAAGTGCAAGATCAATTTCAGAGTGTGGTTCACAGTTGCAGTCCAGTTGGCGGAAGGATGTCATATTTCAATGATGTCAGCAAAGTTTGAGAAAGTGGCCAATGAGGTCGAGGATTTCCTGAGATCTATTGTAGATGCTGAAGATATTCTTGAAAAGCGGTGTTTTGCTATTGATGGCATAGATGCGCCGAACCGGGACACAATCTCCAACTTCCTAGCGGATGTGATCAAGCTTTAAAGTAGCTTTCTTCTAGAAGCTTTCTTTCCCGCTTTCTTTTTATTCTTCGAATAATTCTTATCCATTCTTTGAAAAGAGAAAGAAGATAAAATGTAATAGTTGGCGTTTCCCGCTTTTTTCTGCTTTCTAGGGTTTTAGATGTTATCTTCTTTCTAGATTTAGTAATAAAGCTTGCTTGCTAAGCAAGCCCTAGATTGTGAAAGCAAGGAGATTTTAGGGTTCCCTACTCCTCTGCTTGTCTATAAATAAGAGTCTTTGCTCATTTAGTTTCTTTAACTGTGCTAGTGAGAACAAAACGCTGAGCCTATTGTGCCTTCTATTTGTTACTCAAGTATTGTTCAATTGTGTTGTGATAAGCAAATTGTTGAGCCACTTTAGCCAACAAGGAGCAAGTGTAATTGCTGTTTTCTAGTGTGTAAGAGCAAGATTGCAAGCCTCTTTAGTTGCAACCTCTTGTTCCAGGCATGTTAGAAGGGAGTTCTGTTCCAGAGATTCGAGTAATAAAATCATGAGCCTCCTTTGCCTTGGTCCAAAATCTCAGATTTCCGTTATTTATGTTCCGCTTTTATGATCTTGATTTCAACTTACAGTGAAGTGTGTAGGTGTTTGTTGAGAGAGAGGTTATTGAAGTACTTTGTCAGAAAATCTACCTTGTTTATTTCTAATTTCTCTTGCTCTGCTATTACTTGAGAAGTTAGGAACGTCTCTAGTTTAAGTTAGTCGTAGTTGAAGTTCTTTAAATCAGAAAATCTCGGCTGCGGCGTTTGTGTTTAATAAACCTTGTGCTCTAAGCTGATCAAAAAGATAGGCAACTTAGTTTTAGTTTACTTTCTTTCAAACACCATCAGCAAGAGGGAGCTTCCCCTCCTAATTTCAAGAGCAGTTTATCTGTGCATAGCTGTCCGTTTCAAATACGCATACCAGAGGTGCGAATTTAAACGCCAACAACGGCCAAGAATAGAGTTGAGAGAAACAGGGCATGGCAAATATAGGCTGAGAGGAGGTCGACCCTGGTGTAGGTGGTGGAGACGAGTTACTCAAAACAGCTGCATTGCTTCTAACAATCTCCGACAGTGATTTCGTGCTCCAGTTCTTCAAAAATACAGGCACGTCTTGTTAAAGCTCTTCAATCAAGTAAAGAGAATTTGTCTTCCTTATGCAACAAATGTGAATGTGTGCATCTCAGGCTTCTAAGTTGTCTTTAAGGAATATTTCTTTCACTTGCAAAATACTCCTTTTTCTTGTTAGATACTCCATGTTTTGGAAAATCGTATATTATGAACTATGGTCCAGATTTAGATACTCTGTTATTATCTTTTTCTCTGTTGGTTGGGTACAAGATAGGATCGTATATTTTGAACAATGGTCCAGATTTAGATACTCTGTTATAATCTTTTTCTCTATTGGCTGGGTACAAGATAGGCAGTATTTATACTGCGTTTGGAGAGAAGAACACCGTTTTTTTTGAATCTTTGTCTGTTGCACAATAGTGTAGACAAGTTGAAGATAAAGAATATCTGAAAACACAATATAGTGACCTGGGAAATAGACTGTAGTCACGGTAAACATTGTATAGGAATTCAAATGAAATTTCATAGACTCTGGTAATGAATAACACCATCGAAAAGATTCATGTCAACTTGAGTGTAGATGACCTGAAATGGAAAAGGGGTCTTAATCTTTTACAAAAGAAATGAGCTGCAATTGTTGTGGCACAAACTCAAGAAGAACTAGAATGAACATAAGTAATGATTAAATTGTTTAAGATTTTTATCAAAATGTAGGTGCCGGAACAAAGAGAGAGTTCTTAATAGTAGATAAAATATATTTATGTATATATAAAGAGTTGTGTGTGGTTCTGTTTTATTGCAGACATTTAAGTCTAGAGCGGCCTTTCATCGATAGGTGTTATGCATAACCAGTGCTGGGTTCTGCAGGAGCACTGGTATTGGTCTTATTTTCTTTCTTGAAAGACTCTTTATGACCAGCAAGACTGAAACCTTAGTTGTTACTCGGATAAGTGTTTTCTTTTTTATACCAAACCCTAGTATCTTATATACTAGTAGTGCATGGCAGATAGCTGATATGGGTATACTTCTCTTGTAGTAACCCTAGCCTTGGATACTTCAGTCACACATGGCAGGTAGCCAAGATGTGTGAGAAGGGTAATTGATCCTTAGATAGGACAAGAGTATTGCCCTACGACATGTGTCTAGACCAGAGTAAGTGACAGAGGAATAATCTCCCGGAAGCCCTAGTTAAAAAAAGCTTTCCCAAGTTGAGCAAGGTGGGTGAGTAGCACAGTAGTGTAATCTATGGCCATAGTAGGTGCAGGTGCCACTGACTGCACCTAATACTCACACGCATCTCAAAAATCTAGCTAGCTAGAATTGTCGGCTTAGTAGGAAGGATTCCTTAGTAGTTAGAAAGAGCCAGTTAGATAGGGTTCCACCACTAGAGCTCAGATGGCTATTTGAGGGTTCTTCCAACATCACCTTTCGCAAGAAGGGCAAAGCCCCCTTCCAGTAGGAAGGTGTGCGCGGGGGACTGAACAAGTCCGTGGATGGAGGTAAAACACTTAGATGATGCTTCCCCCAATATTTTAGCTGGCAAGCCGAGTCTTGGAAGACGCCAATCAGATGAGGACTTCTTAACCCTTACTCTTGTACTTTTCTTTGTACTTCAATGAAATGAAAATAGATCATTCATGTTATGATAGAAGAATGTAATCATGATTACTGCTTTTAATGAAATTGTTGTTTTGGAGACATTATTGATAAAATAAAATCTTTGCTCTTGTTGATGAAATCTTTGCCTACTTGTTAATTGTACTTTGAATCGAGTTCTAACAAGAAAATTAAAAATCTGTTGGAATAATGAGAAAAATTATGCACCACTGAAAAGGAGATGGGAACTCATTATAAGATATATAAAACTCTTTGAACCAGGCCCAGCCAAAGACCAATGACTAACTTTTCCCATTCCAATCAAAACTGAAAACCAGTGTTACAAGGCCCAAGGTCTTTTGACTCAGGTACTCAGTAAGTCCCTACGAGTAAACTCGCACAAGTCTATGAAAACCAAGAAAAAAGCATAATAATTTTGAACAATTTTAAACATAAAAGCATGAAAGTCGAGCATTTTTAAAGGGTTTGGAAGACTTTTGGAGGATTTTATTATGAAAAATGATATGTACCATGATAGTTTGTGTGATCTCAAAGGCTTTAATTTGGGCTGCTCCTTAACTCCATGGAGGCTACTCCCAAATTCCTGCTCTAGTTTTAAAATTTTAAATTAAAAAAAAAAAAATTTGGACCATGTTGGATGGAAGAGCAACATTTTTTAATTTTTTCCAATATTTTCCCAATTAAATTCCTAGTAATTAATTGCATTTATACTTTTAGTTTGCTAAGTCATACCCTACCTAAATACTACACTTAAGGTTACAACACAGTATTTGCAGATATGTCTAATATACAAGCCTATGACTCTACATAGAGCTAGTAATGCTAGGTTGAGAGATACAAACTCCTTTCTATCATAGTTTATGACTCCACATTGTAATTTTTGTTTTTGATGCTATGGATATCATAATCCATGATTTTTGAACACCTTAAACATGTGGCAATATTATATATTTAAAAATGTTGTTTCCTTCAACTAAAATTTGCTTTTATACTCATGTGATTGATGTATGCTTGTGCATCTAATCAAAGTGGCTTCTATTCGACTAGTTTATTATGTATTTAAAGCAGTGAAATGGGACTCGCCTGGACTCGGCGAGTCCCAAGCCGAGCACCCCTGGCCGCGTCTTGGGAGCCCGAACGTGGACATGGCCGAGTCCACCTGCGTCCTGGCCAGACTTGCTGGACGCACTGTATCTAGGAGAGTCCTGAGCCCTGGAAGCGGCCGGTGCAACCAAGGCCAAAAAGGCCAAAAAAAAACATAACTTAAAATTTTTTAATATATATTTTTTTGACTTATATTATCTCCTTAGCCCTAAAAGCAACCTCATTTCATTCATTTGGAAAAATAGGAGGAGAAGAGAGAGTTGTGAAGAAAAAGAAGAGATCATTGTAGGGCAACTGACAAACTGTTAAAGACAAATCCAGGCTGTTAAATCATTTGGGAAGCTGCATACCAGCAAGGAGGTGTATCTCTAGCTCATTACCAGCAATTGGGAGGAGTTTGCATTGCATTCCAAGCTAGATTTAAGAGGTAAGTTTGATTTTAATTGGTTTATTTGTGTTTTTTAAACAAAAAATTCATTGTAATTTGTAAAATCATTATTTTTTGAGTTTGCATTTCTTTTTTTACAAACCCTACTTGCAACTTAAATAATTTTAGAAACCTTACTTGTTATTGCAGCCACTTTCATTTGCAAATCAAACCATATTTTCACAATGTCTCAAAGTCCCAGGCAAAAAAGACCTTGCTTGGAAGCAAGCTGAAATATTTGCCGGAATGAAAAATGGAGAGGCAAAACGTAAATATTGCAAAACAATATATCATGAAGGAATAAACAGATTGAAATATCACATTGCCCGCATACTCGTCCATGATGCAGTGGGTTGCACACTAGCACCTCCTGAGGCTGTTCATGAAGTGCAAGTGCAATTAGAAACATTCAAATTGCAAAAAGAAATGAAAAAAAAGGCAGAGGGATGAGTTGGTGAGAGTTGGACAGCCACAAGGACTTGGTGTTGTTAGAGATGCTTCTTCCATGCCTCCATACCGTCCTAGTGCTTGTGCTACTGCACCAGCTATGCGTACTACTAGTACTACTCCTAGTGCTGTTGGCGCTGCTATTGCTAGTGGTAGTGGGAGTGTTAGCATTGGCCCTAGAGTTTGTAAATCTTGTTGATGTTTTACAACGTCGGTCTCCACTTCCAGCCAATCCACTTATATCATAATAATAAATTAAATAATAGCTAGGGGCTATTTAATTTATAGAGACATCGATTAATGTGAAGAGACAATTTGTGATGAAGAGAAGCGATCTCTTAAAGGCCGACTTTATATGCTTTATGAATGAGAATTCCTTAAGAGTCAATTAGTTATTGTTATTTGAGGCCGACCTCATGATGGGACGCAATCATCTAAGAGTTATCTCTTTTGTTTGGAGGCCGACATGATGTTTCAAGGGATGTGTCTCTCCTTCTCCACTTGTATATATATTTGATGAGTTCCATTCATTCGATCATCCATTCATTCACTCTCATTCATTCCATTGTTCAAGAGCGAACTTCTACAAGTGCAAATTACATCAAGAGCAGATTGAGTTCTGTAGAAGACTGAGTTTTATATTGCAGATTGCATTATTATATTTTCTGTAGTTGCATCAGATTGTGGTGCCATCTTTTGGCCTTCATTGTAAAAGAGACATTGTTTTGAGACTCAATATATAAGTGATATATTGTTCCTGGGTTTTTCTCCCTCAGGAGGAGGGTTTTCCCAGGGTATCTGCTGTGTTTGTCTAATTTTTGAATTAATTTTCTGTGCATTTAATCTGATCATAAAAACTAACAAATCTAGGGTGGACTCATATTTTGCACCACGCACTACTCCTGGTTCCCAACTGTCACTTGAGAGCATGGGTTGGAACAAGAACGTACATGATGCAACAAAGAAAACAATTGTAGACTTTTGGTACTATTGCACCATTCCCTTCCATGTAGCCAGGTAATTCTTTTTCGTTTAATTGTTTTAAAATTTATATTTAAATTTTAGAATCTAGATGTATCTCATTATCGAATTCAAATTTAAAGTTAAAAACTTAAAACTTTTCATTTTACATTTACAATACTTATCTAAGTAACTTATTAATTTATTTATGATATGTTTTAGGTCTCCTTTTTGGCAAAACATGGTTGATGCCATAACAATATGTGGGGTGGGGTGTAGAAACCCTAAGTTTCCCCTAATCCTGAATCTGATAGTTTTCTGATGTTTTTCTGAAGTTTTGGGTTTTTGAACGTTTTTGACGTTTTTTGTGCAATACAAGAAATTGCGATTTTTGCAAGATATTGGAAATAAATTCAAATAAAATATATAACTCTGGAAAATAATAATAACTATCTCAAATACTGAAGCCAGACAATATATTCCACTTCTGCAATGATTACAATGATGTTCCAAACACATGCAAGGAAAAAAGGCAATAACATATTGAAACCTGGTTTTTTTTTTATACAGCAATAAATGAATGGTACGGCTGTGGTACGGCTGCAGCAAGTATGCCTTCTCCCTCTGCCAAATGATTGCTGATGACTCTGGACAAGTAGACGCCTCCAGTGATGAATGTATGAAGCTAGTATTGAAGGCGTTTCTTATATGATGAAGGGACACGTCTTTCCAGGCAAGTACGGCCTGGTAAACAGCAAACTGTTGATGAGCAGAAATCTGGTGCGGCTGTGATAAAATCTTGTTTCTCCTTCAATCTATGGATCTCTAATGATGCCAGAGATGTATGCGCCCAAATAGGAGATGACAAGCAATCCTTAATGCAAGCTATCTACTCAGAAGAAGATATACGCCTTATTTAAGATGGTACTGCCCTGGTACAGTTTGTACGGCTGAGGCAGCAGTCAGCAATTAAATCAAAAATGTACGGCTCTCTCTCTCTGGTATCTCTGGTTGCATAGAACATGTGCGCCTAGTCTGCAAGAAGCCTTCTGGACAAAGAATTCTCTGTAAACTCTGTATATTTTTTTCCTGTGAAGCTCAACGATTTCCTCTGGATGAAGAAATCTCACACTGGCAGTAAATCAGGTGATATCTCACACCCTTTGAACTGATTCGATGGAGATGGCTCGTTCTCCACAGAATTTCGAACTCAAACCCTAAGGTCTCCGTTCTCTGGCAAAGCCTGCTCAATTTTTAATTCATAAATGTCATAATGGCACAATTCCCAAGGCAAAACCTCTTTATTGCTCAAAAGTGCGATTTCCTTAAAGATAGAGAATTTTAAATATTTGACTTTTTTTAATTCTTTTAATTTTTCAATAGTTCTCTGTCAAATAATTATAATAAATTATAATTATTAATTGGCCCCTTTCTGATGATGGGCGCACCCCTCAAGGCAGATCACTTAAGTTATAATTTAATATTATAACTTTATATTATAATCATTAATTAATTAATATTTAATCAATGCAATTAAATATTAATATTTCTCCCGTTACTCGTCCGATTACTGTTCCGTTTGAAGCTGACGAACTCTGAAGTGATTCCGAAAACTGCCACAGCCATACTGCTAAAAATAGCAGGGGTCCCACACTGCCTGCCAGGAACTGCTAAAAATAGCAACTCTGCAAGAAGTCTCCGATCGAGCCCAAACGAAGGCCAATTGATCAAAACTGCCAATCCGACGCTGAGCCAAGCTCCCAAACGACCCTCTAACCACTCTATCAGCCTACGAGGGTCTCATGATAGGCTTATCTTACGATCTCTGATGCTCGCCAAAAAATGGGGACATGACAGTCCGCCCTCCCTAAAATTGCTTGACCCCAAGCAATCTCTACTGCAAAGAAAACTCCGATCCTTGGAAGGCCCAAAAGAAAAAACTGTGAAATGTCCCACACATCACGATCTGTCTCCTATAGCATCATCAAAAACTCAACTGCGCAATCAATACCTGGATCCCAAACCCAGCGTAAAAGTTTGTCGTGACGGTCCTCCTCAGGCTGCCACTGCGCTCTACTGCCTCCAACTTCACCATGCTGAGAATAGTGAAGTAACCCAATGGGACCCATCCAATACTCGGTGCCAAAGCTGTCGCCACCGTGATCCCAATACAATATGAATCCACATCCATCTATCATGCAGAAATAAAAACTTCTAGAAGCATCTACTATCCTGGATCTCTCCCTGTCCTCTGCTAAACCCTCATGGATGTGATAACTGTCCAAGCCATCATGCCAACTAATACCATAGTCGCCTTGTAACCATGTACTCGTACGAAAAATCTGCGACATAGAAGTAGCAAGCCCTATCGAATACATATCAGCATGATGGATAACTGACTGTTGTCCCTGCAAGTAGTTCCCCACAAACTGCTGAGTCAAGTACCTGCATCCGCTAATCCCATCTTGTGAAGATGGTAACTCTGCACACAGTAATGAATTACTCCCCTCGACTGTACCGAGAGAATCACCCTGTGCACAAGTATGGTGCATCGAATACAAATCATGTACAGGTGGATCAAAGGAAAAACTATAAGCACTCCTCACCGTGTACACCTCATTAAACTCATCTGTGAGTCTTGTTTGGAATTGCGATGCACTGGAACAATCCCAAACACTCCGATTATCACCCAACCTGGAACTAGTATCAAGAGTACGATCAGCGTCCAACTCAAAGAGCGGATTATCATAGACCAAACCACCATCAAATTCAAATAATGGATTGTTCACAAACTGCGCAATCACTCCATCCTGATCTGAATCATCTATCTCTGAATCGCTGGAATAATAAATTGAATTGTACTCCTGACTTGGCTCAACTAGCTGCCGATCATAGTCAACTGAATCTGATGAAATGATTGATTTGCTTCCAGGAGAGGGAAACAAATCAACATAAGTGCCAATCTCCCAACTGGATGAGACTCTGGATATCTGCTGTGAAGATGGACAAGTATCGAGGGTTGTCACACAACTCTCCAGTGTATCAACAACCATGTTACAGGAACTATCAATGAACTGCCCTGCATCACCTATCACAGAACTAATGTCAAGAGGACCTGGTGCAACGCGTGGCTCACTGCAACTCTCATATAGTGTACTCATCCTATCTGTACCAACTGCTCCTGTGACCGTGCTGGATGTAACCTCATCCTCAACATCTCCCTCACTACTAAGTACCATGGGTGTATACTCCTCACCAACCGCTGCCATGGAAGACTAAACTATATCCAAAGGCGGTGAAGATTGTGCCGAACTCAACGCCACGATAAGCTTCTCAATCTGTAACTGTGACTCTCAAAGAGCCAACTGGATGCTCTGCAATGAATCCATAGTCACCTCAAGCTCATGGGTGAGCTCATCGATTCGCTCCTCTTTTCCCTTCAATGCATCATAACAAATGCAATCCCACTCGAGAAGGAAATCCCTATCCGCAAGTAATTTTAGGTAATTTTGTTTCATCGTTCCAACTACTTCTCGGAGTGCATGTATCACTGCAAGGGAAAAACCACTATCACTATGCTCATCTGTCAAAGGCGCACTCCAACCATAGGTAGTCAACATCTGACGAGCAACGTCAAAATGCTCAAGGGCGGTGGCAATCATATTATCATTCACTTGTAGTTGCCCAACCAAATGATGCGGGCTCTGAAGCTTACGACTCCCATACAAGATTTCCGGTTCACCATATGCACTATGATATGACGCTGATCCGTCATCGCTCACCGCATGATAAGCAACATCATGTGTGCTTTCATCCATGCACACCTCAGCATCTAAGGTACTGCTGTTCTGTACCTCAAAGGATGACTCAACTGGTACGGTAGAAGTTGCTGGTATGACAGTATCTTCACACGCTTCTACTCCAACAGTGACTGCATGCCCATCCAACGCATGATCCTGGGATTCCATATCAACATATGAATCCTCTAGCTGGTTCTCAAAGGTCTGGTCCGGAAAATCAGACTTACCATGATATAAATTATCAACACCAACTGCATCTGTAGTACCCAACTCTTGAGTCTCTTCACGTGACAACTCAATAGGGTTACTTTGCATCTGTGAAACAGCTGCTATCTCATGCTCACGCGAAGTTTTAACAACGCTGTCATAAAAATCAGAAGTAGCCTCCATGGTAGAAATTTCTTGGGCCACCTCTTGCAAGGACGATGTAGGTAAATCATTACCCAAGGCTGTGCTAGTGTGTTCATTAATTACATCAGCACTTCTATCAAACTCATCATATAAATTTCTGCATTCTTTATAGAAGTCTGAAGATACCAAATCTCTATCCCTCCCAGGTGTAATCAACTCACGAGCTATAGTGAGATATTTCTGTTTTGCAAACTCAGTCTTATGGCAAAGACTCGGGTGCACATCCACGTAACTCATGAAAGGAAGTTTTTCTTTAATCTTCTGAGGTAGAATGCTATACTCCTGGAACATGCTAATCACTTCTCTTTCTGTGTTTTGTGGTGTTCTGTCAATAGTGATCCTTCCGCTGATCTCAGGTGATACTAACTGCCACTCGTCATTCGCTGTCCTAAAGGTACCAACGGACAAACCCTCATGCTGTTCACCTGTTATAGCCTCATCGGGCTCCTGTCTCATGAAAGTGGGCCTAGTAGGCCTATCTGCTGTCCGTGACACTGTCCTAGGAGCTCTCCGTGAACTTGTAACACTCCTGTCATCGTCACGATGTGGTGACGGTCTCCTCGGAGTATCCAGTCTCTGAAGTGCAACTGCCAACTGCTGTAATACACCATTTGACTGCCGTTGACCTGCACGAAGATCTCTGAGTGCATGCAAGACCTCTGCACGGCCCTGACCTCTGTTACTATGAAGAAACTCTGATCTAACATTATCTGTTCTATCAGTCCTGTAATTCCTGTCAGTTCTGTCAGCCATGTTTCCCGGCTGCCAGATCGAACCTTGTTGCCTGTCAACCAAAGCTCGCCTGAATGAATAATACCTGATAAGACCCAAACTGTTCCGGCTGCAGAAGACGGCTAAACCCTCAGGATGGCAGGATTTAGCTCTGATACCACTGTAGAAACCCTAAGTTTCCCCTAATCCTGAATCTGATAGTTTTCTGATGTTTTTCTGAAGTTTTGGGTTTTTGAACGTTTTTGACGTTTTTTGTGCAATACAAGAAATTGCGATTTTTGCAAGATATTGGAAATAAATTCAAATAAAATATATAACTCTGGAAAATAATAATAACTATCTCAAATACTGAAGCCAGACAATATATTCCACTTCTGCAATGATTACAATGATGTTCCAAACACATGCAAGGAAAAAAGGCAATAACATATTGAAACCTGGTTTTTTTTTTATACAGCAATAAATGAATGGTACGGCTGTGGTACGGCTGCAGCAAGTATGCCTTCTCCCTCTGCCAAATGATTGCTGATGACTCTGGACAAGTAGACGCCTCCAGTGATGAATGTATGAAGCTAGTATTGAAGGCATTTCTTATATGATGAAGGGACACGTCTTTCCAGGCAAGTACGGCCTGGTAAACAGCAAACTGTTGATGAGCAGAAATCTGGTGCGGCTGTGATAAAATCTTGTTTCTCCTTCAATCTATGGATCTCTAATGATGCCAGAGATGTATGCGCCCAAATAGGAGATGACAAGCAATCCTTAATGCAAGCTATCTACTCAGAAGAAGATATACGCCTTATTTAAGATGGTACTGCCCTGGTACAGTTTGTAAGGCTGAGGCAGCAGTCAGCAATTAAATCAAAAATGTACGGCTCTCTCTCTCTGGTATCTCTGGTTGCATAGAACATGTGCGCCTAGTCTGCAAGAAGCCTTCTGGACAAAGAATTCTCTGTAAACTCTGTATATTTTTTTCCTGTGAAGCTCAACGATTTCCTCTGGATGAAGAAATCTCACACTGGCAGTAAATCAGGTGATATCTCACACCCTCTGAACTGATTCGATGGAGATGGCTCGTTCTCCACAGAATTTCGAACTCAAACCCTAAGGTCTCCGTTCTCTGGCAAAGCCTGATCAATTTTTAATTCATAAATGTCATAATGGCACAATTCCCAAGGCAAAACCTCTTTATTGCTCAAAAGTGCGATTTCCTTAAAGATAGGGAATTTTAAATATTTGACTTTTTTTAATTCTTTTAATTTTTCAATAGTTCTCCGTCAAATAATTATAATAAATTATAATTATTAATTGGCCCCTTTCTGATGATGGGCGCACCCCTCAAGGCAGATCACTTAAGTTATAATTTAATATTATAACTTTATATTATAATCATTAATTAATTAATATTTAATCAATGCAATTAAATATTAATATTTCTCTCGTTACTCGTCCGATTTCTGTTCCGTCTGAAGCTGACGAACTCTGAAGTGATTCCGAAAACTGCCACAGCCATACTGCTAAAAATAGCAGGGGTCCCACACTGCCTGCCAGGAACTGCTAAAAATAGCAACTCTGCAAGAAGTCTCCGATCAAGCCCAAACGAAGGCCAATTGATCAAAACTGCCAATCTGACGCTGAGCCAAGCTCCCAAACGACCCTCTAACCACTCTATCAGCCTACGAGGGTCTCATGATAGGCTTATCTTACGATCTCTGATGCTCGCCAAAAAATGGGGACATGACATGGGGTTCAAAGCCCCCCTACTGAAGATGAATTAAAGGGCCCACTTTTGACTCAAAAGGTGGCAGATGTAAAAGCACAATTAGAGGAGCAACACTTGCAGTGGAGGAGGTCGAGTTGCACCATCTTGACTGATGGTTGGACCAATAGGAGAAATAGGATGCTGCTGAATTTTCTAGTTTCCTTTGGAGGTAATTGTACTTCTCTCAATGCATTGAATAATTTGAAATTTGAATTTGATTTAGTGATTAATAATTTAATATGGCTGATTTATGTTTTTTAATTTATTGAATAATTGGTTTTAACTTTTGCTTATTTTTTTAGGTGACACCGTCTTCATCAAATCCATTGATGCTTCTGCTCAAATAAAAAATTCCACATATCTTTGCGAGGTTATAGAGGAGGTCATAGCTAAGGTGGGAGAAGAGAATGTAGTTCAAGTGGTGACAGATAATGCAGCAAATTATGTTGTTGTTAGTAGATTATTGATGGAGAGGCACCCTACTATATTTTGGACTCCATGTGCTGCCCATTGCATTGACCTCATATTGGAGGATCTTGGGAAGCTCCCATGGATCAAAACATGTGTGGATTCCGCAAAAAACATTTGCAAATTTGTATACAATCACACATGAGTGCTTAACCTTATGAGGCAATACACGGGGTTGAGGGAGTTGGCTCGTCCTTGCATCACTAGGTTTGCAACTAATTTGATCACATTGCAATCCTTGATTCGGTCAAGGGCAGCTTTAAGGTGCATGTTTGTTGGTGAGGAGTGGTCTTCCTCATCCTATGCTACAAGCACTGCAGGGATTGCTGTGGCTAATTGCATTTTTGATGAGCTAGGGTTTTGGACACCAGCAGAGGAGATTGTGAAGGTAAATTTAATTCTTCATTATGTTTTACTTTTAAGTTTTAATTTTTATTCATATTTTACTTTTATTTGTTTATTTCCGTTCACAACTTCACACTTAAGTTAATCTTTCACAATGTTTGCACTTTGCAGTTTGTCGAGGCCTTGATAGTTCTCCTATGAGTTGCTGATGGGGAGAAGCCCACAATGGGCTACATATATGAGGGCATGGATAGGACCAAAGAGGCCATTAGATCCGTCTATGGTGGAGATGAGGAGAAGTATCGTCCCATTTGGGAGATCATTGATCAAAGATGGCGCCACCAACTTCATAGGCCCATCCATGCAGCCGCATGTTTCCTAAATCCGACCTTCCAATTCAACCATGATCTACGTGCAGATAGAGAGATTCTTAGTGGGCTCTACTCGACGATAGAGTGGATGTTGCCTGCTACTACTACACAGATAGTGCACGAGATAGATGCCTTCACCAAGGCACAAGGAGACTTCTTTGCACGTCAATTGTGCAAAGAGAGTAGAACGACATTATTGCTAGGTAAAAATATATTTAAGGGCATAATTTTCATCTTTTTATATTATAATTTATTATTAAATGTTGAACTTGAAACTTGAAAATTAAAGTTGGAAATGAGATTGATTTTGTTTCTTTTTCTCATTTCAGATAGTTGGTGGAATATGTTTGGTTCCGATACACTGAACCTAAAGTTGTCATTCGTATATTGAGCCAACCATGCAGTTCATCCGGTTGTGAGCACAATTGGAGTATGTTTGAGCACATACACTCCAAGAAGCGCAATAGACTATTAGTGGAGAGGATGAATGATTTGGTGTATGTTCATTACAACCTTCGCCTCAAATACAGGAAGATCTTTTACCACGACTCCACCCCGATTAGGCTAGAGGATGTTGATCCACAGTCTGAGTGGATCACTGAGGCTACAGATGCAATCTTTAGTGACGAGGACCTTGATTGGGTGGACTAGGTAGAGAGAGAGGTTGAGATTGTAGCCGTGGCTGAGGAGGAGGCTAAAGCACGAGACACAGCTATTGTTGGTGAGAGTGGCATGAAGACACATGCAAAGACTACGGCTACAACTGCTACATCATCTAGGACCCTTAGAAGCCTTTGTAGGAAGGATGCTAGCTCCACTATGCCATAGACTTGTTATTGTTTTGATATTTCATATTTGTATGGAACATTTGATGTCATGGATTTCATATTCCATGAGTTTTGTATACATTCGACTATATTTATATATCTAAGTATGCTATTTCCTTCAGCAGCTCAACTACAATTTGTGTACTTTATACTTATGTGATCGTTGTATACTTGTGTATGTGATCAAATTTGCTTCTATGTAATGATGTTCTTGTGTCTTTAAGGTTTATTCAATAAAGGGTGCTTGAGACAAGTTTTAAATCCTTAAAAATCTCTAAATTTCTAGGGTTTTTTCAACTTTTTCCATTTTGCCGAGTCTGGGCCAAGTCTGGGCTGAGTCAAGATGCCAAGTCCCAAGTCACGAGTCAAGTCACCCTAGTCGAGTTTGAGCCGAGTTTGAGTCTTGTTACTATGATTTAAAGTTTATTTATTGAATGGGTGCATGATACAAGTCTTAAATCCTTAAAAATCTCTATATTTCGTGGTTTTTTCAATTTGCCAAGTCTGGGCCTCATCCGAGTCTAGGTCAATGTCAAAAATCAGTTTGTCAAGTCTATGCCAAGTCCAAGTCTTGTAACCATGTTGAGAACTATCATTCAAAGAATATATCTTTTTGACCAAAGTCAAAACATATAGTAGACACATGGTGACAGACAGTATCAGGCATCTTAAGGCTCATCAGAATAGGAACAAACTTGATAAAGAAAAAGTTGATGTTTAAGTTAGGAATGGTCGAATGGAAATCCTCCACTTGATAATCTCAATCTGGTCAAAGGCTTTTCGTTATCAGGGATATTTCCACTCAAGACATCACTCCCCCTTATAAAACACTGACTCATTCATAGTAGGAATTCACTACACAAAGCAGATTAATTGTCTGTTATTAAAGTAACTGATTAATTGTCCTCTATTTCTTTCAAACAAAGAGGGTTAAAATTACTAAATGGTATTGCCAACAGTGCTATAGAGGAATGCACAGTGACTTCAGCATATCAAAAAAAAAATTCATCTATCTTCCTTAAATAAAGGTTAAACAAAGGATATGTTAATATTAGTATGAATTCCTACCATCCACCTTCACAGTAAAATATTAATAATTCTCACTTTATGCAACCAACCTAGTCCTAAATCCCCACAACCTCACCTCACAATTATCACACCTTTTGTCAAAGTCCATAGGATTATTAAGCCTTTGCCCTATTTCATCCTCTATCCACACACGCTGTCAAAATCCTTTTATTCCAAGGGGATCTCCTATTCCTCAATGTGTCATTTATATGATTGATTCACATTTTAAATATTGAAACTCTTTTAAGAAGGAGATATTTCTCATTGTGTTAGGGTGTGACTCTTTTTTCCATCCAATACTATGTTTTCCATCAACAAAAAATTCCAAAATAAACTTGAGGAAGCTACTTCTTTTTACGCTGCAGCTACTTCTTTGTTGCTATATTTTTCACCTAGGCTGACCTAGGTCTTTACCCTTCTCTTTTTTAAGGGTTTATTTAAATGAATTTGTCCTTTTTTATCACATTTTTTGTGATAATTTCATTTTTCACTGATCCATTAGTGAACCGCTATCACATCAGGTTGTGACATTTCAAAAGGACATAAGTTAGATCTATTTAAAGATGTTTCACTCTTTCATTCGTAAGCCTTGACTCAATCTGCTAATGTGAAACTGAAGTCTAAAATGCATTCACAATTATTAGTAAAAATGTTTTTTCCAAGAATTGAGTTTCTTCTCTTTCATTTGACACTTCTATATATTGTTTGCATTATTTTTTCTTTGTACTGCTACACTCGAATCCTTTCACTAACTACAATCACCCCTTTCTTCAAAAAGGTGTCTTTATTCTTAGTGAGTTAAAAAGATACCTGGTAAGAGAAAGTTGTAAAGATAATTTTGTCAAGATCAAGCACTTGTTCTTCCACCACCTCAAAAATTGTGTCTAACGGTTAACCATCCCATTCTCTCCTTCCACTCTTAAAGAAGATGAATTTCGATGACAAGACTACCTTGCTTCACAAATTTCTCTCTAGGACCATGTAATGTCCCCTTTTGGTGCTTAGCCAATTCGTGCACATTTAGCCAATTTCCAAGTCTTCCAAAGGCTAACTGGTTAGTTAGGGAGAACTCCAACATTCTTGGAGAAGCATTTTATTAGCCTTGTAGAGCAATTGTTCTTGGGTTTGAGTTCAGTTGGTTAGTTGGAGACCTTTGATGCTTTCAAAATCGATTTCCGACATTTTGGGTGCTCTTCAAACTTCTTAGAGGAGTAGGCTATCTTAAGAAAGTCACCAAGTTGTTTTCAATCATCTTCCTATTGCTTCAGTTTCATCATGGTGTGGTCGGAATTGGATTCCAATGATGTTGCGGCACTTTCCGCAACTTGGGTGAGTTATTAAGTTAATTAATATTTCAGTAATGTTGTCTAATGTTGAGAAATAATTAAAGGATAACTTAGTGTAATAGCTCATTGGAAAGGTGATTAAATGTTTGCACATAATGAATTATTTAATTTAAAGCAAAAAGTGTTTTTAAGGCAATGAAAAAGCAAAAACACTATTTTGAAAAAGTAATGAAAAATTAAAAAGCGTTTTTTTCAAAAAAAAACAATGAAAAGAGCAATAAAAGGAGGTGTTGGGGGCTCATTTGCATATGCTGAAGTTCTCTCATACAATTATGTTGTCGGATTGAACTTACAAGTTCTTCCATAATCTTTTGAGGATGAAAACCTTCGTTCCATTTCTAGTTTCGGATTTGAGAGATAAATCCCAAGCTAGATTTGTTGAAAAATATTGTCATTGATGTCAAAGGTGGTTTGGTGTAGCTTGGTAGCCCCAAAAATTTATTTATTTATCCATTGTTGGTGTTTAAATTAGCACCTCTGGAGTGCTTATTGTAAACGGTCAGCTATTGCAAGTGTTATAGTACTGCTCCTTCAGATTATAGAGAGGAAGATCTCTCTTTGCTGATGTAATGTGTAAGAAAGGGTAGAGTAGACTAAGGTTCCTATCTTTTTGTACTCAGCGGTAGGACACAAGGGTGCACAAACACAATGTGCCATAGCTAAGTTTTTCTCTGATTTTTGCAGATCTTAATTACAACTAAACTAGCTTTTAATCTATCCTCTCTCCTCAAGATAAATAGAGCATGAGGGCATAGGAGTGGGAATGGATGGTTGGATCACTTGAATCCGCCGTCTCCTTAGAATATGGCCGAGGCTCTAAACTCTCAGATATACGCTAGGATAAGATTTTATACAAGCAAACACTCTTCATAGTAAGTTGGATCTAAGACCTGCCAAGGAGGAGGAACACCTATCCAAGGTATGGGCTAGGAAACAACTTACTAGAAACAACAAATTATGATGTTTTGGCCAACAAACTTGCTAAGGAGGAGGAACCCCTGTCCGAAGTACAGGTTGAAAGTCAATCCATTAAACAACATCACACGATAACTTTTGATAACAAATATCCAAGGAGGAGGGACCCCTATCCGAGGAGGGAATTGAAACAATAGGCTATTTAACACAAAACGTTAAAAGGACTCAAATCTTTGGATCAAAATGCAAGCGCCTTCTGATTTTCTTCTTTAAATCTCTCCAACGAGTTACAAAGATTGGGACATGTAAAGGCATGAAATCATGCACAATTGCCCATCAAACCAATTAACTCTCATCCAAGAGTGAACAAATAATCACTTTCAAACTTGTGGCAACAATGGCACAACAATTTTGCATAGTAAGTAAAGGTTAAACAAATAATGAGCCCAAGGCTCTTATTTATAGAACTCAAAGTAGCAGGCAACCCTAAAATATCCTTGAGTTAACAAACAATTCTTGCCAATCAATTAAGCAAGATTTATTCCTAAAAAGGGGGAACAAATAGTTAACTAGAAATCTCTTTCAATTAACTGAAACTAAACAAAGAGTCAATTGGAAACTACTTCAGTTGACTGAAACTAAAGTAAAGGTGAACTTTAATACAAAGTATGCCTCCAAAATAGTCATCCACATTTAGTGGAGATCTGAGATCCACAAAGTATGGAAGTCAATTAGACATACTTAATTAGTGGGATCTGACAATGCATGATTTGTGGGATGTGGAGTTAACTTGGAAAGGGGCATCAAGTTAACTCCAATTACATTTAATGACTTCTTGAGTTGACTTGGAAAAAGGCATCAAGTCAACTTCAAGTATCATAAATGCCATTTGGAGGGTAGGATGTCCTTTTTTGGTGTCTTTACAACTCACCACTAGTCAACAGTGTTTCTATCCATTCGTTGACTTCTTCAGCCTCTAGGTAGTTAATGCTTTGCAGAATGATGACTTGGCGCTTTAGCATTACTTCGCCTGTTGTGAGCTGATGCTGGAAGTCTATACACTAGGCAACTGCCTCATCGAACTTGGTAGACAAAGCGGCCACCTTGGCCAACTTACAATCGTTTGGATTATCAAGGAAGGTGCTACGGATGACATCTCTGAACTGATTCTGCACCGTAACCATCTCAATGTATTCTCCTCCCTCGTGTTGATATTCTATGTGAGGGAAGGATATTACCAACGTTCTTGCAAAGTTGATAATATTTGCGACCACTTGTCAATAGTCAATCAGTTCAACTGAATGGGCATCGTAGGCTTTCACCTTGTATGCCAGCTGTTCTTTCCAAGCAAACAAATGCTGCTTGTTTTCCTCAAAGTAGATTGATTGATATGCCAATTGCAAGTCTGCAATTGTGGTCTCATCGCCTGGCCTCTTTTTTGCTATTCTTTGCTTTGATTGTTGAATCTCCGCATGGAGTCCATGTGCTCTATCCCATCACTGGTATAGATTTACCAGTATACATCGCCCTTTGAGAACAAATTCCTCCACTTGATCTTTCAAGTGTTTTCCATATGTCATCAGTTGTTGATGGTTCCACTCTGCGGGAAGATCCAACAATTCCTGTGGTAAGGCCGAGACGTTCAGGGTGCCGTGCATCAAGCTGGAAATGTACATCCTCAACTGTTGGTTCTCAGTCTTCAAGGCTGCTTTGTCTTTTCCATCCTTGGCCATCCTTTCTTGGGTGCTTACTGAGGCGATTCCGAGAAGGTCTGCCTCCACTTGTCGTGTGGTCTTTCCGAGGTTAAGTTTAGACAATGTGAAGTCTTCCACTTGTACCTCGTGTATGCTTTTATCTTCTAGTGGGGCAGCAGCCTCTATGATGAACTCATGTTCTGCATTCCTTTCCACGTGAACATGCTTCTTCAACTTCTTCGTTAGCATGTCTTGTGGGACATGGTCGAATTCTATGAAGTCAAGCTCATAGGAGGGCCTTTCCTTCTTCCTGCCTAGGAAACCCTCAAGCCAGATAGAATCTCGGCTAGCTTTGCTAGAAGGAGGAATATGGGGCCCTTGAATGCCCGAAGTATGAGATTGTGCTGGAGTGACGTCTCTTGGTGGCGAGTCCAAGTCAATGGGGACTTGTGACTGTTGTGATGGTGGTGATGTAGGTGGCTCTGTTTCTAACACAGGCACCGATTCTGCTGTCGCTTCTTCTGCTACTGGCTCTGCAGTGACTATCTCTATTACTGGCTCTGGGGCAGCAATTCCCATGACTATCTCAAGGGTATGTGTGGCTGTCTCCACGTATGACTTTTGCGGTCTTCCCCTCATGTGTCCAGACATCCGCAACCCTTTGGGAGGATTGCACCATTGCTTTTGTCTGGGCTTCTTCCTTGATGAGGAAGTTAGTGTAGATTGAACTTGTGGCGGCTCTGTTTTGGGAAGTACTACCTTCCTTGTCTTCTTGCTGTCGAGGTAGAGTTGACTGTTCCTAACAACTCTACTCGTTCTTTCCTCTACAGATGGGATTTTCTTTGCATACCAATCCATTCTTGGGAGTGGTTGTGAGTCTACTGAATCTACGAAGAATGAGGGGAGAATGACTTCCCCTTCATCATCAGACAAGCCCTTGATGTCTTCTGATATAAAGTCAACTATTTGTGAGAGCCTGAACTTGCTATAGTTCCTTCTTCGCACTTCATACTCATCGTCACAATTGACCCAGTCATCTTCCATAGAAGATTCATGTGATCAGCGTTGCTCAAGATGTGCTGCATAGAGACCTCAGGGATCATATGACCTCTCAATGAGGTACTTGAGATTAAGCCTCACTGTTTCCTGGCTCATCAACTTGGCATCTGCCGTTGACCTACATCTATAGAGTCCCATCTCAACAGGAAAGTTCACAGCTAGCTTCTTCTTCAGTCGCAAGTGAGTGTGAACTTTACCCAATTGCCTTAGGAATTCCATGAAAACTACCCTATCTGAAGGGTAGTGTGGCATCATGGCGGGGTGACCAATGCAGCCATACACATGTATGTAGGTGAAGGTAGGGAATTGGATAAACCAATCCGCCCAGTCCACCATTGCCTCCTTGGCTACTTGTGAAATACATACGTGCATCTCATGGTCTAGTTCTTGTACAGTGTGCATGGTGAAGAGGTCACTTGTCCTTTTGAAGTGTTGATCTGCTTGAGTAAACTCAAGACATGTAAAGTGTTCATGAACCTTCTGCACACCTAAGGTCCCCACATTGTTTAATATCCTGAATTCGCCTTGGAAGGCAATCAAGTATACCAGGTAAGAACACATGTGGAACCTATGCGCTCCTAGAAACCCGGTAATTTGTTGGTGGAGTGTATCACTGATTAAAGTGGCCCAATCGTAATGTTCCCTCTTGCTGATGATTTTGGCAATGACGTAGTATATCCACGACTGAAGCTGATTGCCCTCCTCTTGTCCAATGATTCTATTGAGTAGAGTGATCAACACTGCATACTCATCTTTGAATTCTCCTCGTCCAACTATCTTAGGCAAGCTAGCATTTTTCACTTTCTACCATTATTCCTTGGCATTCATTCTTGGCTGCCTCAAATGCTCTGTCGCGTTTTGTTACTGATATAACCACGTTGGTAGGGCATAATGGAATACCAAAACATTTTACAATGTCCTTGGGTTTCAAACTGCAAATTACCCTCCCATCCATTGATCCGATTTCTCTCGTGGTAGGATTGTAATGCTTAATGCAAGCAATTACAAGCTCCACACTCTATAATGTGATGGGGATGGACGCAACTTGAAGCAACCCGAATTCCTCTATCTTCTACAATGTGATCCAATTCATGCCCTCCAAGTCTTCTGGATCAACCACTGGATTCTTTTGAAATAAGTATGTGTCAATTGTTTTTAGGTAATCATGGTACAAGGCCGTCTTGGTCTTGTATTGTACTTGAGAGTACTACATCTTGAATAACTCAAAGATTGATTGTGCACACGACCTTGTTTTGACACTTTCCGAAAACCCCTAAAAATAGCACTCGCTAAGAAGTATTTTTCCAAGAAAAATCTGGCACATGGGTTTTGTTCATGCTTCAATGCTGAACAAACCCAATTCCTCAGAATTTTGATTCTGAAACTTTTTCGGAAAAACCCCCAAAAATAGGGGCAGCAAGTTTATTGTTTCTTGAACATCTGACAAGATGGGTTTCACTGGAAAATTATTCTAATTTTGCCCAGTTGATCAGATCTGTAGTAGCCTATTGATTTGTGTGACATACAAGAATACCTAAGACAAGAAAAGAGGAAGTAGATAGGTGGATTGGAAGTTTTTAGCTATCTCCCTGAGAAAATTTGTCTCTAAATCCAGCCTCTGATAAGAAATCTTTTTGTGCCTCTAATCTTCAAAAAATATTGAAGAACTGTCAAAAAGCCTTGCCAGATCTTGAAAGGACGTCCTTGAGAGCTTATTGCTGTTTTTTTATCTTTAACCTACAAAGAAATAATGAAGAAGGATGCCTAGATCTACTTTATTTAGACTCAAGCCTGAATCCTTGAAGTTTGGGCGCCTAACTCATGATCTAAGCCTAATTTGGCTTGATCTGGAGTTCAAAAGGTTGATTTCCACTGATCATGGGATAAATTGGCCAAGTTTGCCTCCAAAATATCTTAACTGAAGTCAACAAACTTGCCTTTGACCTTTGTAGGCATCCCTGTTGCGTTTGAGTGCTTTATCATCATTTTGTCATGTTGAATGACCTCTATTTGATCCTCGCTCTAGATTGATCAATTGATCTTGAGCAGTTGCTGATAGATCCACTGTTGAGCAAGATTCGTGCTGAAGAGATGTGCCTAGGATGTGTTAAGCCGAAAAACTGAGTTTGAGGCTCTAGAAGACTGGTTGCCTTTCTTCAGCAAGGGCGCTTTTGCACTTGCCTTAGTTTTTAGTGTATGTTCTTCAACCTCTTCATTTAGACCTCCCGTGCTTTGATTTGATCTCCTCGTTGACTAACAAGTCGGACAATCTCGCTTGATCATTCATCAGGTGGCCAGCTCGATCCTAAAAAGGATGGCTGGTATCTCAATTCTTGAAATTCAGTTTAAGGCCTTAGCGAGCCAAGGCGCCTTTCTCTAGAAAGGGCACTTTTAGCATTTTGAACTATTATTTCTTGTCGAAAACTACCTCAATTTGATCTTCGTCATCGGATGATTGCCTTGTCAAATCTTTAGCAAATGGTTTCGTTGTCGAGGTTGACCCAAATAGAGAAGGTCATCTTGGAAGTCCTTCAGCCTTTTGTCAGCATTTGAGCGCCCAAAAGAAAGGGCGCCTTTCTTCAGCAAGGGCACCCTTTTCAAGATACTTGGTTCATTTTTAGTGTTCTTTCGTTTTCTCTTTTCTAGCATCTTTTGCTTGATTACCTCATTAGTTGATCAATCATTGCAGTTGTAATACTCGTCTTGCAGGCTCGCTGATGAATTTGTTGTCGAGTTGGAACAGAGTCGGGGAGATTTCACGAAGGCGTGAATTTTTAGGTACCGACAATAAGACCACCCCATTCAAGGGCACCTTTGCTTGACAAGGGCACTTTTTCCCATGTTGGACAATCATTTTTGATGATTTTCATAACTACCTCTTCGTACTGTGCTGACATTTGTTGGCGATCACTTTTATTAGATGATCTTGCTGATCATTACGTTGTCAAGCCAACAGGAGAACGCTGAGGATGATTGCCTTGGATAAATCAAAAGACTGTATTTGCCCCTTGAGATTGAAGGGCGCCTTTCTCTGGAAAGTGTGCTTTTAGCATTTTGAGTTAGCTTCTCCTTCGTAGCATTTCTAGAGTTAGCCAAATTTTGGCCTTTTCTGATTTTGAGAATCTTCTTCATCAAACATCATCTTTTTAGACCTTTTTCGCCATGGTTGCATCATTGAAGCTTAGCTTTCAGCACTTGGTATTGGCCATTCTGCCATTAATGGTTGCAGAGCTCCTAACTTTGTTCCTAAAATATAGAAATAGACCCACTAGAGTAAAGTATGTCTTTTGATGATTCTAACTTGATCAGTGTGATCGTGAAGTCGATTAATCCTATCAAAATCATTTTCAATCATTTCCAGGAAGGTCCTATTTTCAAGGGTTTCCCTGAAAATAAGGGCATGAAACCCTAATTTTCAATTTTTTGAAAATTTGCACATATTTTCCTTCATAGAAACCCACAAAGACCTTATGTTTGGTTTGACCTAAAACAGACTTTTGACAACATTTTTACATGATTTTGCTCAATTTATATAGAATGCCAAAAAACTATTTTGGGTACAACATCCATATCTTGGCCCCAAGAAGAAGTTGAAGGCAAATTGTGGCAAGATTTTATTGAAGACCTTGAAGGGATCTAGGGTAGATCCAACAACATTACAATCACATTACCTTTCGAAGGTTGGTGCCTTCTACTTTGCAAGTTCAAGAGGTTGGAGCCTCTCACTCAAAGAGATCAGTTTCTCTTGTTGAGTTGGTGCTCACTGGAGGGGATTGGTGTCTCCTATGGGTTGGTGCCTACGTAGTTGTAAGAAGATTTCTATAAAAACAATATTTTGTTGTGGTTTTCTCCTGCAAGGGTTTCCACGTAAAATCGTGTGTGCATCTTGTGTTTTAATTTACTAGATCTTACTTGTGTGGAAGTTTTGGTTATTGCTTATGATTGCCAAAATTATAAATTGAAAAAAGTTGTTCTTATACTGATTCACCCCCCCTCTCAGTATAAGTATGTGTGTGTTTCTTCAATTGGTATCATAGTGGGTTCCTTTGAAAAAGCCTAACCACTTGAAGGTAAGATCTTAAGAACACACATGGCAAGTCAAGAAGGGTTTTCCTCAAGCCGAGCACCATTGTTTGATGGAAACAACTATGCTTTTTGGAGTATAAGGATGTGTATTTATTTTATGGCCCATGGATTTGATATATGGCAATTTGTTATGGATGGCTATGTGGCATTATCTACTCCACCAACAAATCAAGCTGGAAAGAGGGCAAGTGAGAACAATGCTAAAGCTATGAATGCAATTCTAAGTGGTCTAACTAAATCTGAATTTGTCAAAGTCATGCATTGCACATCGGCGAAAGAGATGTGGGATAAGCTTCAAAGGACCTATGAAGGAGACGACAAAATGAAAAAGGAAAAGCTCTGAACCCACAGGAAACAATTTGAAAGTTTGAAGATGAACAACAAAGGACGAAGAGAATGTTGCCGCCTACTTTCTCCGCATGGATGAATTCGTAAATACCGTTCATGGTCTTGCAGAAAAGATTGACGATGAGGTTGTTGCACAAAAGGTTTTAAGATCTCTACCCATGAGATTTGATGCGAAAGTTTCCGCCATTGAAGAAATGAAGGATCTAAGCCAGGGAAACATGGGGATGCGTCCCCTAGGTTTTTGCCCCTTGTTCCCGTCCCAGGAACGTTTCGGGGACGGGGGACGCTTGGGGGACGACTGACAGCCGTCCCCAAAAAGTCCTTGAAATTCGGGGACGTCCTCGATTGAAGGAAATGTCCCAAAACAAAAGGGGGACCGCCAGCCGTCCAGGGGATGGATAACCGTCCCTCAACTGTCCCGGGGACGGCCGGCTGTCCCCCTTTACCCAGTTGCATTTTAAACACACAAAAAAAAGTTTTTTTTTATTTTCTTTTTTTTATTCTTTTCCTTTGTGGACCCCATGCCCTCCCAACCCTAAATGGCCACTTAAAACATCTTCTTACCTTCATTTGACCTCATTTTAACTTGCCAAAAAAATTGCAGCCAAGAGCAAAAGTGAGAAAAGAAAGAGGAGGGTTTGGAGGAGCTGTTGGAGAACAAAAACCAGCATTTAGGAGGAAAAAAGGAGAGCATTAAGGCAGCAACCAGCAAGAGAAGTGAAAGAGGTAAGTTATTCTTCCATTATCTTTCATTTTTTTCCATTTTTTTCTTAGTTAAAATGATAAAATGTATGATTTTTTGTATATTTTTTTAATTTTCAGTTTGCAAAAACCAAAACAAAACCAAATGAGCAGCAGTAGTGAAGATAGTGGGCATGTTGAGAGGGGGGAAGAAACTCAATCAGTTCATAGGGGGCAGCCTCAAACAAACCCATTTGATATCCCTTATGAAAATTTGAAAAAATATGCAAAAGGCCCTTTTAATCCTAAAAAACCTCTTCTTCAACTAGCATCATGTATAGACCAAGGCAAAGGGAAAAACACCAAGGGTAGTACATTGTGGCTATGTCACATTTGCAAAAATAAATATTATGGGAGCTATACAAGAGTCTATTCTCATCTATTGGGTTTTGGAGGCCATGGGGTCAAGGGTTGTACAAAAATAAAAGATTTTGAGAGGATAGAGTGTTATAGATTGCACATGGAGGCCGGAGGAAGGCCTATGGATCAGCACATGCAAACTCAATCCGCACATTCAACCTCACCTATGCCCTCTATGCTTGGTAGTCCTAGTGTTGGTAGTGGTAGTAGTGATGCGGGTGATGTTCATATTTCTACAAGAGGGAAGAGGAAGGCTGCTACTTCTAGTGAGTAACAAAATACAGTTGCAAGTATGTTCAATGTGCAAGCACGAGATGTGGCAGAGTCTTCCATTGCCAAATTTTTCTATGCCCATGCAATCCCATTCCATGTAGCGCATTCTCCCTACTTCAAACAAATGTTTAGAGATGTGGCAGCTGTTGGTACCTCATTCGTTCCCCCTGGAGAAAATAAATTACGCACTACACTCCTTGACAAAGAATATTCTAAGGTGAGTGTGGTGATGGAGGACATGAGACAGTGTTGGATTAGAACAGGCTGCTCTATTATCATGGATGGGTGGACCGATATTAGACAACGACCACTTATAAACATCATAGTCACATGTTCAGCTGGTTCATATTTCCTTAGAGTTGTTGATTGTTTTGGGAAGTGCAAGGATGCAAAATTCCAATTTAATATTTTGAAAGAGGCTATAGAGGTTGGGGCAGCCAATGTTGTGCAGGTGGTTACTGATTTAGGACGTGTGTGCAAATTAGCAGGTTTGATGGTTGAGAGTGCTTACAAGCACATTTTTTGGACCCCTTGTTGTGTTCATGTGTTGAACAACGCATTGAAAGACATAGGGAAGATAGATTGGGTGCACCAGGTGGTTGTAGAGGCTAGAGACATTCAAATGTTTATTTGCAACCATCACACCTCACTTGCCCTCTTTAGGACATTTTCAAAGAAGGAATTTCTCAACCCTGTAGCAACAAGGTATGCCAACTACTTTATTTTGTTAGAGAGGATGCTTGAGGTATAGAAGGCTCTACAATTGATGATGGTTAATTCAGAGTGGAATAGATGGTCTATGGCAAGCACTGTAGAAGGGAGAAGCATCAAACAAAAAATTCTTGATGATAATTGGTGGTCCAATGTGAGGTAAAAAATTGTTATTGATTGCTGATTTTATAAAAGAAAATATATGATTTTATTATTTTTTGATTTTCTAAGTTCTAACTTGTCTTTTTTCAAATTTTTGTTTGCAGATATATTTGTTCCATCATTTCACCAGTTGTGGATGTCATTAGGTATGCTGATACAGACTCTCCAAGTCTTGGAGAGATTTATGAAACTTTTGACTCCATGCTTGGAAAAATGAAGAAAGCAATTTCTGATAGGGATCCTAATTTGGGATTATATGAGCAAAAAATTAGGCCCATTGTGACGCAGTGGTGGAACACTATGAACACCCCACTTCATATGGCAGCCTTTGCTCTTAATCCCAAATGGTATGTACCTAGACCAGGTAGGATGCCTCCTTGTGATGATGATGAGGTGAAAGAAGGGTTTATGAGGGCCCTTGCAAAAATATATTCAATTGAGGAGGCCAATCTAGTTCGTACACAGTTCACTGACTTTGTCAATCTCTGTGGTCCAACATTCGACAAACCAAAGGCCAGGGTAGATAGAACTACAGTAGAGAATGAAATAGGGTTGAAGATCAAGTGCCTTAGATTTGACAGAGGAGGATAATTTATCTCAAATGAACTTGAAGAATATTGTGAAAGACATGGGATAAGGAGAAAATATTCAGTTGCAAGAACTCTAGAACTCCACAACAAAATGGAGTACTTGAGAGAAAGAATAGAACAATTCAAGGAATGGCAAGAGCTATGCTAACTGAGTCCAAGATATTTGATGCTTTTTGGAAATAAGTGGTTCATACTGTTGTCTATATTTCAAATCGAGCACAAATTAGGGTGAATAACATCAAAACTCCATATGAACTTTGGAACGGAAGGCTTGCAGCAGTAAAGTACTTCAAGGTTTTCGAAAGCAAATGCTATATAAGAAGAGATGAGGAAGATTTGGGAAAATTTTACCCCAAAAGTGATGAAGGTATCTTCCTTGGATATTCCACAAGGAGCAAAGCTTATAAATGCTAAAACAAGAGATTGCACAAAGTTATTGAAAGTGCAAATGTGAGGGTTGACGAAGAAAAGTATCAAAAGGAGATAGTACAAGAAATTGATTATCAAAAGGAAGAAAGTTGCAAAGAAGAAGAAACAAAGGAAGAAATTGAAAATCGAGAAGTTGAGAAAAGAAATTTGAAGACTCCATCAAAGGCACCACCCAAGACACCATCTAGATTTGTTCAAAAGAACCATCCTGAAGATCTAATTATTGGAGACAAAGACACAAAAATTCATACAAGAAGAACACTTGCCAATACAACAAAACATGCAAATCTATGTTTGCTTTCCAAAGTTGAACCAAAGAACTTCTTAAAAGCAAGTGAAGACAAATAGTAGATTGGGGCTATGGAAGCGGAATTGGATCAAATATAGAAGAATGAAACTTGAGAGCTTTTCCCAAGACCTAAGGACAAGAACATCATTGGAACCAAGTGGGTTTTTTGAAACAAGCTAAATGAAGATGGGGAAATCACGAGAAACAAGGCAAGAGTTGTGTGCAAAGGCTATGCACAAGTTGAAGGAATAGATTTCAAAGAAACATTTGCCCTTGTTGCACGACCAGAGGCTATCCGAATGTTCTTAGCTCTTGCAAGCTTCAAGAATTTCAAAGTTTATCAAATGGGCATCAAATCAGCCTTTCTCTTGAAGTTGGAGTATGTTGCTACTAAGGAACAAATTGTAGATATCTTCACAAAGCCTCTTCCAAAGAGACTTTTGAGTACCTGAGGGAGAAAATGGGAGTGATGTCACTCTCATCCATTCACTAAGTTCTTCAAGATAAGCATGTATCCAAGGGGAGCTATTCATTGTCTTAGTCAATTACCCACGGATACCCTTTGCCATTGATGTCAAAGGAGAAGTAGAGTTAGGGGGATCATATCAGTCAAGGGGAGTATTTAAGTTAGGGGGAGAAGTTGTTCCTGTTGCTTTCCAAGCTTATTTCTTTGCAGGGTTGCCATCAATGACAAAGGGGGAGATTGTTGAAAAATATTGTCAATGATGTCAAAGGTGGTTTGGTGTAGTTTGGTGGCCCCAAAAATTTATTTATTTATTCATATCTTAGTTTGCAAGTTCAAGAGGTTGGAGCTTCTCACTCAAAGAGATCGGTCTCTCTTGCTAAGTTGGTGCTTAGTAGAGGGGATTGGTGTCTCCTGTGGGTTGGTGCCTACGAAGTTGTAAGAAGATTTTTATAAAAGCAATATTTTGCCATGGTTTTCTTCCGCAAGGATTTCCATGTAAAATCGTGTGTGCATCTTGTGTTCTAATTTGCTAGATCTTACTTGTGTGGATGTTTTGATTATTGCTTATGATTGCTAAAGTTATAAATTGAAAAAGTTGTTTTTATATTGATTCACCCCCCCTCTCAGTATAAGTGTGTGTATGTGTCTTCAAAATTGGAGTGATTTCATTCCAGAGATCACCAATGTGCTTCAAATCGAGTTTCAGTTTTGGATATTGTTGAGATGAAGATCTATACAATGTTTTGAGGTGTGTTGGCTAGAGTTTGAAGGGAGTTTTCCAGTATTTTTCTCGTGGGTGTGTTTGTATGCTCCTTTGCAAGTTTCCAAAGCATCAACAACAATGTTTCAGTTCTGATTTGTCCAAAGTACAGCAGCAAAAAGGGTGTTTCCAGACCTATACCAGCCTTCTAGTTCATCCATTGAAAGTATCACATTGCTATAAAAGGAGAGTTATTGGGTACATGTTATTTGGTGTTATTGTAGGGTGTTTCAACAATTCTTTACATCAACACTTTATACCAGCAATTAATCCTCTTATTTTGGTGTTCACAATGCATATGTGCTAACCTTGTAATGCTTTGGATGGTTATATTACCGAAAGCGTCAATTTCTATGCACTTTATTTTGTAAGCACTAGATGGTAGTACCGCCAGTGGGTATAAATTTGTTATTGCCAATGTACTTACCCCACTGAACAAGTGGTAATATTGTAATAGCTCACCACTGAAAAGTGTAAGAAGCATATTTAAATGTTCTCAAACATTGCATAAGCTTTCCCACTTAAAAGTGGAAGTGCCTTGTAATTCCCGCTGAATAAGCGGATGATTTTTTTCTTGTATTGTTTATGCATCCCACTGAATAAGTGGTTTGGGTGGCTTGCCACTTGATGCTTCTTTCTAGCAACTTCTAAAACAATGAATTGTAATCCTAACATTGTATACTTGTCATATCCCCAAAAGTGTAATATTGTTATTAATATACCTTTAACTTTTTTTTACTAAAAAAAACCCTTAATTTCTTCATTTTCTCTTATCTAATAACTCTTCAATAAAACAAAAACTACAACAAACTAAACTCCTCAAAAAATCCAAAATTGTAACACATTGAAATGCAAATAAATGAAAAAATAACAAAATACATATTAGTGATTTAATGCTATGAAGTATTGAAATACAAATAAGTAAATAAAATAAATAACATAAATATTGAAACTACAAATATAAATATTATTATAATCATTATAATATAATACTAATATATATAATATATTAATATAAACTATTGGAAATAAGTCTAAAAGCAACTATGAATTAAAATTGATATATTAAAAACAGTAAGCTAAAAGTGTGATTAATATGGTAGCAAGTTCATATTAAAAGACAGTAATAAAAGGCAGCAACTATATTAAGGAGCACATATTCCTTAGAATCGCAGCATGTGAAAAGCAGCGATCAATTAATCAAGGTAGCAATTACATCATGCAGCAACTTAGTAAAGATTTTAGGCATCAATATTAAATAAGCAGCGATTAGTTCTTCCCTAACAGAAAGACATGTCCCATTTAAAAGAACATCTCTTCCAAAGAGGTGTGCCTCATCATTATGATATGAAAATATATAAGGGATGGGATATTGAAGAGAGGGATATGGAAGAGCAGAAAAATAATATGGATGGATTAGGATGAAGAAAAAGAGCAGCGATCAGCATATTCTTGCAATCAGTATAATTTAATTTATGATTTCAAAAATTATTATGGTTTCAAAATTATGAGTTCAAAATTATTTATGAGTTACTTTATAAGTTCAGAATTATTTTATGATTATTGTGATAGGATATTTATATAGGATTAAAGTGTATTGTGTAAGTGTATCATTCATGCATATTACCATTTCTATCTTATGGCAACATCATGGATTGCTGATGTGATTATTTGCAACATGAATTTAATCAGTTATTATGCATATGCATTTGAACCATGATAGAAGAAGGGAGATTACAAACGGGAATAGCAATGGGGCACTCTCCTAGGTACGCCACCAATGGAGGACCGAGTGTACTATAATGGAGAACCTATGTATTCTATAATGGAGGACCAAGTGTCCTATAATAGAGAACTTATGTGTTCTATGATGGAGGATTGAGTGTCCTATAATGGAGAACCTATGTGTTCTATAATGGAGAACCCAATGTCCTATAATGGAGGACCAGTGTGTCCTATAAGGGAGAACCAGTGTGTTCTATAATGGGGGACCAAGTAGTCCCAAGGAGGCCAAAGGGATACTTGCCTTTGTCTCAAAATGTATTGTCTTTGGGCCTAGGAGAGATGGCATTTTCTGAGGCACTTGTTGTAATCTCACTCCTCCATCATGGTGAATCAGCACAAGAGGTCCAATCATAGAGGGAAATGATTGACAAGATGGGGGATAACAAAAAGGGGACACCTCCTAGGTAGAGGCCAAGACACTTGCTCTTGGGCCTAGGGTAAAAAGGGTCTTAGGCACCCCATCGAGTCATGTTCTCCCATACTATCCTCTGGTTGAGCCCTTCAAGGATATTAAATGCTTTGTGATTGGATTAGTAATCTGGTCTTGAGTTTACTTTAATTATGATAATCAACTAATTAGTATTATTGTGGTAAATGGTTGTAATTTGCTAATTAGTGTGATTGTGGTAAATGGTTTCTAACTCATTTGCTTGTTGGAAATTACGGATTTAGGGCAAATTTGACATTCCCAATTAGGGGACATTACAATGCTCTTACCTTGCCCAATCCGAGATCTGGGTAATCAAAAAGTGGAAAGGAAGTTGTTATGCTTTAATTTACTTTGAGGCTAATGTATTTCCAAAAAAAAATTGAGGGTGGTTATTACTAGGGTTACAAGACTCGCCCAAACTCAGCAGGTACTCACGAGTCTCGAGGCGAGTGAGCCGAGGCAAATCCTGGAGACTCAACAGCCAGGCACTCGCCGGACTCGCCTAGAACCGGCGAGTCCTGTGCCTCATACTCGACCGACAGATGGGTCAATATAAAGTGCCAAAATAAAAAAATTTAAAGCTCCTTTTTTTTTCCCTTTTTGGTTTATAACTTGCCTCTATTCTCCGAAAAGCATTTCATTTCATTTTCAATCCAAGGAAGAGAGAAAAAAGAGAGAAGAGAGCCAAAACACATTTGCATTGAAGGAAAATCAGCAAGGAGATTGAGCACTAGACACTTGTTGAATCGCATTTGAGCAGGTTCGTACGCGATTCCATTGCATCTAGAGGAGTCTACAAGGGATTGGAAAGAGATTTCCATTGATTTCAAAGAACATTGAAGAGGTATGATTGAGTTTTGAAGGTTTTTTTTTGCACACCCTAGGTATGTTTAAGTTTTTTGTTGAACAAACCCTAGGCATTCTTGTAAAAAAAAAAAAGTTTTACTTCTATAGTTGCAAACCTGAAATATTCCGAACCAATTTTTTCAACTTTTGAATGCAGTTACAAACAACATGCACCCGTTAAGGTTAGCTTGAAAACCCAAGCGATGCGGAATTAATCCTAACCAAGAATGTACACCAGGATAGCGAGTTGGGCAAGGTGTGAGCATATGGTCAGAGGATCTTTATGCATTGCTGAACTGAGTAACTCTAACCAAGAATGTGTCCAAGGTGGACGAACATATGGTCAGAGGATCCCTACCAACTACAAATGCTGAAAGTAAACTCAACGCCAAGGATGTGCTTTCCAACTCAGAGTGGGAATGGAGCTACCATATGGTGGAGATGCTAAGAACTACAATGCAATTCAAAAACGTAAGATAGGCAGCAAGCCAGCCTCTTCCACTTATTCAGCGGGTATTACAAAAGCATGAAGAGATAGATTAAGAAATGCTGACAGTGTGAGACCTATCTTTTTAGTACCAAGGATTTCGTGACATGTGATTTATATGATCCACACATACAGTTTTTGGATTATGGATGCTTGATATCGTAGATTTTGTCTTTGACATGCTTTGATGTTACCCTAGGCATATTATACTCATGCATGTATGTTATCTATATCGATATGGTTTTGCAATGTTATGCAATTATCTTGTTATTATTGTTCTATGAGCATATGTTAATAGGGTTAGACGAACTTGGGTTGAGATCACATGTAGTGCATTTATGATCCATCTTGTTGAAGAATGATTTTGTTAATGTCATGATTCTAATGTTATGGAATGAATGAATGTGATGAGTTTCCTAGTTCTTTAAATGCTATTACATAAATATCATGTTGTATCTTTCATGCTTCATTTTATTGTGAGGATGGATTAACGTTTGCAATTGAGTGTGCAGGTTAGTCCATGACCAGTGGACCCGGGGAAATACCAAGGTGACATATGTGTGGTCTTTTGTTACCGACCTAACTCATTGGAGAGGATAAGGTCTTACATGTCATGCTTTCTTGTAATGTGGATAATGTGTGTGTTGTGCTTGTAAAAGTTATTGTTTTATGTCGGGTGTAATGCCTTGTGCAAGTTGATTGTGGTGAAATTTCAAGCCCAAATTTTTAATGTGATTTAATGTGTTTTCTTAATGTTTTATGTTGTGTTCTTGAACCTAAGTCATAAGGCTAGGGCTTGGGGGTAATTCCATGAGTTTAAAAATAAATTTTAAAGCCTTAAGACCCCTTTTATGAAGCACTTTGCAAAAGTGACGAAAATTCAAAGTGGATAAGGCATGGGATTTAGGCATGCTTAAAAGAACACACACCAAAATTGTGAAAAGGAATAGAGAGTGATAGGTGATCGATTGTGAAGGTGACACTTGTGCACTCACAGTTGAGGATGGAGAATTAGGGTTCATAGGAGAGTTTGGGTTTTGAAAAGACTCCAGCATTGGGATTTACTCATTCATACTAGTTTGGGGTGTATCAACTTGGAGGAGTGTGAAAGAAGATTGGAAGCAAAAAGCTTGGAGTGAGGATTGCTGATATCATTCACCTTGCCAATTTGAAGACATTGTAGGTTGGTATTTGTTACCCTTCTTGTGTCAATTTCATGGAAATGAATGTGATATTTTTTATTTTATTTTTTTGTGAAAATTTGTGTTGTTCACTATGGATGTTGGGTTTGAAATTGTTTATTGTGCTGAATGTTTTGTTTGGAAATTGCTTGTTGTGTTGAATGAGCCACCATAGCATGGAGGTCTCATTATGTATGGGGTTTTGAGTGGGTGAGATGTCCATAGAGGGGTTGATTTTGAGGGTATGAGTACCCATGAAACTTGCTCTTAGTTGTGTGGTGAAGGTTAATGTGATATATGACATGTATGGAGATGATTTGGGTGTATGTAGGGGTTGTGTAATGAAAGTATAGTGGTGGTTATGTGATGAGAATGAATAGTTACAAAGCTGGTTATACAGAAAATTTTGCTACTCTTCCCCTCTCTTGTAGATGTCCCCACTCCCCCTTTTTGGGGCTCATGGAAATGAGTCTTGTGTGCATGTGTTGTGATGTTTGAACTTGTAATGTAGTCTTTGAATGAAGTATTATGTGTTAAGTGCTTGTTGGTTTTGTGGTTATGTTGCTGCAATATGTTTATGTCATGAAGAAAATGTGAAGTTGTGCAACCTGGTCACCTTGGTTTTCCCCTAGCTCGGGGGTGGGCTATTTTAGCCCTATGGCTGGGAGGAGAGCTCCCACTGGTTATGGAGAGTTGGTTGTTTTATGTGCAGATATGTGGATCAATAAGGAGGCCTGTTCATAAAGAAGTTGTGGTTCTACCCCTCCTTTCTTGTCCACACCACCAAACTGTTGTAACAGTACAACCTATGTTGTTGAAAGATGTATGCCACAATTATGATTCAGTTGGAGTGCATTATGATTCACACCTGGTGAAAGATGTTACTATGGAATGTGATGGGAAGTAAATCTTAGATCTGAAATAAGATGTTTACAGAAAAAAAAAAAGAAGTTAGTAACACATAAAGCAACATAGAAAAGAACAAGGCTGAAGGTCATAAAATGTAGTAATGTTTTCTTTTGTGAATAAGTGTCATGGCATATTGTTACATGAATATCTATTTCAGTAGATAACTATTACAGTGGAAGCAAGTTCCTATAGTTTGTACCTCCATATGACCTGCTATCTAATGATTGTTGTAGCAAATGTTGTAACTCTGTTCTGTTTGTTGATTTGTATCTCAGAAAGAAATTGTAGCATATGAATGACTTGTGGTTCTGTAGAAGATTAAAAAGAAAAGAAAAACACTATACATGCAACAAGAAAATACACAAGTTTACTTTTACTTAGTTATGGGAAGAATGATAAAATGATATTGCAAAAGTATCCTTGGTTCACTGATATTTTCCTCATATGCTGTAACTCTTTGCACTGCTATGGTCGAATATTTGTATTCCCTGTAATGAAGAGTAGGATACTAGGTTACATAGACCAATGGGAAGAGGAACATATGATATCTCTAAACGTTTAGCAATGGTAAGAAAATTTTAGAAAAAATAAAATAAATTAAATTAAAAAAAAAAGAACAAAAGAACAAAACAAAACAAAATATACAGCTATGACTGTGATACAATGGCCAATAGGTATATAGTTGTTTCCTTAGGGAATTGGGACAAATGAAGTGGGTATATAGGTATCAAAAATAAGCAAATACTCTCTTTCAACAAAAGAGATATAATGAGCAATATGTAGAATTTAAAAAAACCTTCATTTGGTGTTAACCAGAATAACAAAAATAAATAAATAAATGTAATGAGCAATATGTAGAATTGAAAACCTTCATTTGGTGTTAACCCAGAATAACCAGAATAAATAAATAAATGCAAATACCCAAAATATTAGATCTGCAATTAGCATGCAAGTTTAAGTGACCACAGTTATAGTATTTCATTGATTTATATTTGTATACAGTACATGTATAATTTTTTTAACAGACTTGTTTTTCAAAAAAAGAAAATAATGATAAGGAAAGAGTAAACTGCCTCCATGTAGTTTCACCTCCACCCTTATACACTGTGTGAATCTTTCAGCACACTGGGGAAATCGAAACAGACTAACAGAATTTCCATAATAACATACACACAAAAAAAAAATGTGACTCAAAAGAAAAGGGAACGTAGGATTGGGAGAGTAAGACACCGACACCAACATAAGGAGAAGAATCGACACAGCAAATAGAAGCAAACGAAAATAAGATTTAGCAGTGGTGGAATTTGATTTGCAGCAGCAACCAACCCTTCCGCCGCTACCATTCTCTCACTGTGGATGAAAGACAATGAGAATAGGGTTTCCTTTAGGGCAACTCCTTTAATGTTTTTTTTTTTTTTTATTATTTTAATTGCTGAAAAATCGTCACTCCAACTCATCACAAGATGGCGCCCAGTACATTTGAAATGGACGTGAGGAAACTTCATACATAATTTGTAATGGAGTTCTTTGGGCCTTCTTAACTAAGTAGACCGAATTAAATAATGCGCCTAAAACTTTATTGCCAGCATTAAGGAAACTTGGCTCACTTTAATATGTTAAACTTATCACCATTAGTGGGAAAAAAATTCCCAAGTGTTGGTGGGGCCCATTTCATTTCTTCCACGTTTTCAAAAAAAAAAAAGACAAGTCACGTGAGGAGCTTAGGTTGGTTTGATTTCATACAATTAAAAAAAGAAACTAGACTGAGAGAGGAATTCGAGGGAATTATGGAGGAGAAATAATTCTTAAATCATAGTCTAACATTCCTAAGGGAATTTACAACCTAAAGCAATAAAACAAAAAAAAGAAATAACATGTGATTTAGACTTCTATATTAAAATGACTAAAGTGAGCCCACTAAATTAGTTGATGAGTTTATTAATAGAATAAATAAATTAAAAAAAATAGTAATAATAATAAGATTAGTAAAGTGGTATAATGTTAGACTTTAGTAATGATTTTAGACAAATAGGGTACAAATAAAATAACAACCAAAATAATGGTCATTAAATTCTAAAGATTTCATTATTCAATTTTACTAGAATGTTAATTGTTGTTTTGTTAATTTAAAATTAATGATTTTGTTAAATCAATATTTTATTTTATTTTATTTTGGTAAAAAGTTAATATGGTTAATCGTTAACAATTATTTAATGGGTTATAGTTAAATATTAATTTGTTTATTTGATTATTGATGCTTCTTTCAATATAGCTTGTAAATAAATTATTATTATTATTCTTAGATATTTTATGAGAAATATTAGGAAGAAATGAAGTTACAAAAAAAAGAACATAGAAATGGAAATCTCGGTGCTTGGAAGACTACATGAAATGTGTCTAAAAGTTTAAATTTGAATAATTATTACAAATTATTAATTTTATCAGTTAGGATGATGTCTAACAAAAGAGATAGTAAAATGAAATAACATAGGTTAGTGTATAATAGACTTTCAAACTAAAAGATTATTATTTTCATTTGGTTGTTCGCTTAAAGGGGCATTGTAACAATGATTCTAGATACGTCAAACAAAGTATCCTTAGAGGAAATTCTTAACTCAAGGCCTCATTTCATTATCCTCAAATAAATACTGCAATGATAAGTTGTATAGCAATGGTTGTCTAAGGGTCCTATTAATAAGTCAGTGTTATGTTAGAAAATCAAACCTAGAATAATAAATTATTCAGACTCACATGAAACATTTTATGTCCAGACCTCGTCTTGAGAACTCAAACTTTCCCACATGATGTAGATTTCCAAAGGAAACTCTACTACTACTATGAAGTAATTCCTTTAAGCATGAATTTGTTTACATTAACTTGACCCAAATTTTTTAAAAAAATTGAGTTTTGTGTTATGGCCTTAGTTTAAATATATAGGCATTACAGACAGTACTACTGTTCAGCTTACAAAGTAATAGAGAGTGCCTGCAAAGAACAAAGATTAGAAGCTCTCCAATGCTGCAATAGTGAATATGATCTCCACAAGGCTTAATAAGACTTTCTATCACCAACCCTTCGCCAAAATGCAATTTACCCAAATCTGATATGACAGACCAGCAACTTGAAATGCATAACCAGCAACCTAATAGCTCACTAGAATGCACATATCTTTCTCAAAACTCACTCTATTGATGCGAAATCAAATGCAAGACACCCTAATGAAGATGGCGACCAAATTGGAACACCAAAACCCCTCCAATGATCCCTTAACCTTTTTGCATGAATCCCAAGAAGGCACCAAATGGTACGACCCTCAAGGAAGGGAGATTTGCCTTGGAAAACTCAGAAACTCCATCAAAAAATCTGCAAACTTGCTCAAGAGGTCGCCCAAGGTAGTTAGAGAGAAAAATGCAATACCCAGAATGAAATGATTTTTATTTTGAAATCTATGATTGAAACTACAAATCTGATATAACAATCAGCAACTCCAGAATTGATAGAATATGCAATAAACTGAACTATAAAGGAACCAAATGCTACAATGCAAACCTCACTACAAAAATCCTCTCAACAACAAGCTAACATCTCCACTAGTTGTTATCTTTCAAGCAAGAAGTTGAGCCAAGGCTAGGAGGCATACATTCCTCGAAGCAATCCCAATACCATTTCGGCAGCATAACATTACTGAAGTCATAAGATGAGAAAATGAAGAGGAGAGGTCTCCGTATATAGGTTTAGCAAGGAATCTCCAGAAACTTCTAGAAATGGTGCCCTAAATTTCAAATTTGAAATAATCCAATTTCCCTCTAAGTATGGCGTCCATTCTCTTCAAGGCACATTTGACTTTTATTAAAATAATCTCTCCATCAAAGTAGGCGTCCCCCTTCAAGCAAGATTTAAAAACCTTTTAAAATATTAAATTACCTCCAAAGAGGCATCCACCCATGAAGTCCCTTTTTAAAAACAACTTGAAGTGATGCAACTAGGCCAACGGGGGGGTCAACATTAAAATATAACATTATTTAAATCAACTGAACTTATCTCTCCAAAATGCATCCCAAGGCCAGAAATGATCAAACCAACTGAACTGGCTGAAGAAGAGAGCCAACCACACTGAAAACCACAAGACCACTGCTAGAAATAGAATTTACTAAAAATAGTAAATTCCCGAAGGTGCTCGAATCACACAAGTCATACCACTGCGAAGCTCTCTGAAAACCCAGAAAGAATCTACACTTCAATCTCCAAACTTCGAGCAACAACAACCTCCAAAACGGAAAACCCTAATTTAACCCTTCGAGTAGCCTACGGGTCTCCGGAATAGGCCAATGGTCAACTGAATTGATCACGCTCGAGAAGGGGACATTACAGTCCGCCCTCCCCAAGATTGCTTGCCCACAAGCAATTGCAAGTCCGGATGCTGTAGAATCTCCTCATTGTCCCAAGTTGCATCCTCCAAGGGCAAGTTCTTCCACTTCACTAAATATTCTCTGATTGTTCTTCTTCTCAAAGAATACTCTCTGGAATCAATAATCGCCTCTGGAATCAAAATCAACTGTCCTTCGTGCAAAGGTGGTAACTGTGATGAAGAAACAACATTATGTCCAAGTGCCTTCTTGAGGCGAGACACGTGGAAGACATTGTGTACTCTGCTATTCGATGGTAGCTCTAATTCATAAGCTACTGCTCCAACCTTTCTAATAAATTTGAATGGCCCATAGAAGCGAGGTTTGAGCTTCTCAGCTCCACTCTTCTTGAGAGTAGACTGTCTGTAAGGCTGAAGTCGAAGATAAACCATATATCCAACCTCAAAAGAACGCTCAACACGCCGCTGACCAACGTACATCTTCTGCTGATTCTGTGCAATCTGAAGGTTGTTCTTCAAGGACTTCAAGATATCTTGACTATGCTGCAACAAATCCTTGGCTTGAGGGGCTTTGCTATCACTAAACACCAAATCAGCAAAGCTAGGAGCTTCATAACCATAGAGAGCGATGAATGGAGACATCCTTATTGACATGTGAAAGCACGAATTGTAGCAATACTCTCCTAAGTGAAGCCATCTCACCCATGCCCTTTGCTGCTCCGAAACATAGTTTCTAAGATAGCCTTCCAACCACTTGTTCACTATCTCTGTTTGTCCATCAGTTTGAGGGTGATAACTAGTGCTAGGAGTAAGCACCGTACCACTCATCCTGAAGACTTCTTGCCAAAAAGTGCTTAGGAACTTGCTGTCCCTATCACTCACAATGTTTTTCGGCAACCCATGCAATCTAAACACCTCATAGAAAAACAAATCTGCAACTTGAGCTGCTGAAAATGAGCTAGTGATGGCAAAGAAGTGAGCAAACTTTTTTAATCTGTCCACTACAACATAGATACAATCTTTGCCTTGGACCTTTGGCAACCCAGTGATGAAGTCCATTGATATGCTTTCCCATTTTTGGTTGGGAATGGGAAGAGGTTGCAGCAGACCAGCTGGTAGAGAATGCTCATTTTTGTTCATCTGACAAGTAGGACACTCTTGGATGTAGCGTTGGACTTCCCCTTTCAGCCCCTTCCAAGAAAACCTTTCCCGAATCTGCCTATATGTCTTGAAAAAACCTTGATGACCAGCAAGTGGGATGTCATGGAATGTCATCAAAATCTTCTTTTTGAGCTTAGAATCAGCCACAAAAAAGATCCTTCCCTTGTAGTGTATCAAACCTTCAACCACTTTGTACCTTTCATTATGAAAAGTACCTTCAATGACACTGGTTGCAAACTGATTTTTGGCATAATCAGCAAGCAACATCTCCTTCCAATCAGCAATAAGCTCACATAATGAGCTCAAATGAGGTCTCCTAGATAGAGCATCCGCCACAATGTTGTTTTTCCCTTTGACATATTCAATGTCAAAATCGTAAGCTTGAAGCTTACTCACCCACTTTTGTTGTCTTTCGTTCAAATCTTTTTGATGCATGAAGTGCTTGAGACTATTGTGATCAGTCTTGACCACAAACTTGCTCCCCACCAAATACTGTCTGAACTTAGCTAATGCATGCATGATTGCAAGCATTTCCTTGTCATAGATGGAGTAGGTCCTTTCAACACCCCTTAACTTTCTACTTTCAAACACAATGGGATGCTTGTCTTGCATCAAAACAGCCCCAACACCTTCTCCGGATGCATCACACTGTAGCTCGAAAGGCTTGGAAAAATCTGGTATGGCCAAAACCGGACAAGAGCTCATGATCTTCTTGAACTTATCAAAAGTAATTTGAGCCTTTTCTGACCAACATAAAGCCCCCTTTTTCGTGAGATCAGTAAGAGGAGCAGCATTTTGTGAGTAGCCTTTCACAAATCTTCTGTAAAAACCACAAAGACCCAAGAACCCTTTCAAATGAGTCAAGTTCTCTGGAGGTGGCCAATCAACTATTGCCTTGATCTTTTCAGGGTCAACCTTCACTCCATCAGCACTGATTATGTGACCAAGGTAGAGTAGCTCCTTCATTCCAAATTCACATTTGGATTCTTTGGCAAACAAACTTTCTGATTCTAGGATGCTAAGCACTTCCTCCAAGTGCTTGAGATGTTCTTCCCATGTCTTGCTGAAGATAAGGATATCATCAAAAAAGATCAATACAAACTTCCTTAACTGCTTCTGAAAGACTCTGTTCATACAAGACTGGAAGGTAGCAGGAGCATTAGTCAACCCAAATGGCATGACTAAAAACTCGAAGTGACCATAGTGACATCTAAATGCTGTCTTCTCAACATCAGACCCTCTCATCCGAATCTGGTAGTAGCCCGACCTCAAATCGATCTTTGAAAAGAACCTGGCTCCATGTAGCTCATCAATGAGCTCATCTATTCTAGGAATGGGGTACCGATTTTTTATTGTGCTTTGATTCAAAGCACGATAATCCACACATGCGGATGGTACCATCCTTCTTCTTCACAAGAACAACTGCTGAAGCGAAGGGACTCTTGCTTGGACGAATGAAGCCCATCTCTAAGAGTTCCTTTATGTTTTTCTCAATCTCATCCTTCTGCTTCTTAGGGTACCGATATGGTGTTGTGATGATTGGCTTAGCCCCTTCTTTGAGCTCTATGACTTGCTCCAATCCCCGTTCAGGAGGTGGCCCAGGAGGTAAATCAGCAAACACCTTGCTCTTCTTGGTGAGTATAGATTGAATATCAGGAGGATAGTCCCTCTTTGTTTCAATTGGACTAGTTGGAAGAATCATACATTCCACAACCCACTCAACTTGATCATACCGAATCAGCCTTGCCATTCTCTTGAATGACACAATCCGAGGACCACCATTGGACATTCCTCTTAGCACCACCTTCTTTCCATCGGATTGAAACTTGAGCTCCATGGTTTGCAAATTTAGAGAGATCTCTCCAAGCGAACGCAACCATTGAATGCCTAGGACGGCATCTGTATCTCCAATGTTGACTACATAGAAGTCATCTTTGCCTTCATAGTTGCCCAATTGCATAGACATATTTGAAATCTTCTTGGTGCAAGAAATGTGAAACCCATCTGCAACCATAACCTTGAAGCCTTCAAATTCTTCCGTTTGGAGCCCTTTCTTTGTCACCATACCTTCATCAATGAAGTTATGCGTTGCTCCAGTATCAATCAACGCAACTATTCGCTGCCCCTTAATCATCCCTCGAACTTTGAAAGATTCATTTTTGTGAAAGCTCGAAAGTTGGGCAAAAGCACTCCCACCTCCTTTTTCATCTTCAGACTCTTCTAGGGCTCTTTCCACTTCACTGTTATCAAAATCAGATTGCTGGTCTGAAAAATCAGAATTACTTTCTTCAGCTAAATAGTATTCAATTTGATGAATTTTGACTCCTTTTGGGCAAATATGATCTTGGGACCATTTTTCTCTACACCTGAAACATAACCCCTTTCTTCTAAGTTCATTAAGTGTCTCTGGATCCAACCTTGTGACATGAGTTTTATGCTGTTTGAACTCCTTATGGTGAGGTCTTTTTCCTCTATCATTTTTGTGGAATGAAGGTTTGGATTGAAATTTTGCTTTAGGAGCAACCCACTCCATATTTCTTGCTTTCTTCATTGCCTCCTGTAAGGAGGGTGGATCAAAAGCTTTAATCCAACCCATGAGGGGTTCCATAAGCCCTTCACTGAATAGGATCACCAACCTCTCAGTGATTCCTGTGACCATTACTGAAAGTCTCTGAAACTCAGCTATGTAGGCATCAACTGTGCCATATTGTCTAAGCTATGCCAACTCCTTGAAATGTACTTTTGGATCGTTTTTCTCAAATCTCTCTATGAGTCTATTGGTGAACTCATCATAGGTACTCATAGACCGATGACCCAAGGTGACTAGGCCATGGTACCATCATTCGTGTGCTACCCCATCCAAGTGTAGCGTAGCAAACTTGATTGCCTCCTCTTCTGCCATAGGTCTGAGGGCTAGATAGTTATCTAACTTTTGTATCCAAGCTCGAGCTGAACTACTATCACTCCCATCAAAATGTGGAAGCGTAACCTTGTTGATGGCTTGGTGTAAGTCCCTTTGTACTGTTGTTCCCCTATGATCATGATGTCTTCCTTGCCCTTTATTCTTCCTTTTATGGTCCACAAAGTCGTTGTAAGACATGTCTTGCTTGATTTCATCAGAAAGGGAATCATACTCACCACGGTTGAGTCACAACTGTTCCACAAATGATGCATTTTCTTCAGGATCAGGTTCAGGGTTCACTAGTGCCAAGAAAGTGGGTTTAAATGGCCTGGAAGAGATGTAGGTGCTATTTGAAGTATGCTAGTTAACATGTCCACTATGCTGACTGGAAGCACTATGTTCTCCCGTATGCCCTGGGTTGTTCTGTGGAATTGGGTTCTGACCCATTTTCCCCACCATAAAGGACATCATATCCAACATGGCGTCCATCTTCCTCTCAAACCTTTTTCCCGGACTTGGCGTTCTTTCTCTCCCCTTTCCACTTTCATTGCTAGTAAACCTCTCATTACCACCCAATGTCCTCTCAACATCTCCCATTACTGTTCCCTGAGAAGAATCCCAATGTGCTCTTAATACCTCTGATGCTGTCTGACCTTCTGGAACTTGATATGGCTTCCACTGATTTGCAACTTTCTTGTCTTCCCTTGCTAAGTATCTTTTTCCTCTGTCACTCATAGAAAGTCTTTTTCACAGGATGGCAGGATGTGTGGCTCTAATACCACTGAAATGTTCTGAACCAATTTTTTCAATTTTTGAATGCAGTTACAAACAACATGCACCCGTTAAGGTTAGCTTGAAAACCCAAACGATGCGGAATTAACCCTAACCAAGAATTTACACCAGGATCCCAAGTTGGGCAAGGTGTGAGCATATGGTCAAAGGATCTTTATGCATTGCTAAACTGAGTAACTCTAACCAAGAATGTGTCCAAGGTGGACGAACATATGGTCAGAGGATCCCTACCAACTACAAATGTTGAAAGTAAACTCGATGCCAAGAATGTGCTTTCCAACCCAGAGTGAGAATGGAGCTACCATATGGCGGAGACACTAAGAACTACAATGCAATTTAAAAACGTAAGATAGGCGGCAAGCCAGCCTCTTCCACTTATTCAGCGGGTATTACAAAAGCATGAAGAGATAGATTAAGAAATGCTGACAGTACTACTGTTCAGCTTACAAAGTAATAGAGAGTGCCTGCAAAGAACAAAGATTAGAAGCTCTCCAATGCTGCAATAGTGAATATGATCTCCACAAGGCTTAATAAGACTTTCTATCACCAACCCTTCACCAAAATGCAATTTACCCAAATCTGATATGACAGACCAGCAACTTGAAATGCATAACCAGCAACCTAATAGCTCACTAGAATGCACATATCTTTCTCAAAACTCACTCTATTGATGTGAAATCAAATGCAAGACACCCTAATGAAGATGGCAACCAAGTTGGAACACCAAAACCCCTCCAATGATCCCTTAACCTTTTTGCACGAATCCCAAGAAGGCACCAAATGGTACGGCCCTCAAGGAAGGGCAATTTGCCTTGGAAAACTCAGAAACTCCAAAAAATCTGCAAACTTGCTCAGGAGATCGCCCAAGGTAGTTAGAGAGAAAAATGCAATACCCAGAATGAAATGATTTTTATTTTGAAATCTATGATTGAAACTACAAATCTGATATAACAATCAGCAACTCCAGAATTGATAGAATATGCAATAAACTGAACTATAAAGGCAACAAATGCTACAATGCAAACCTCACCACAAAAATCCTCTCAACAACAAGCTAACATCTCCACTAGTTGCTATCTTTCAAGCAAGAAGTCGAGCCAAGGCTAGGAGGCATACATTCCTCAAAGCAATCCCAGTACTATTTCGGCAGAATAACATTACTGAAGTCATAAGATGAGAAAATGAAGAGGAGAGGTCTCCATATATAAGCTCAACAAGGAATCTCCGGAGACTTCTAGAAAGGGCGCCCTAAATTTCAAATTTGAAATAATCCAATTTCCCTCTAAGTATGGCGTCCATTCTCTTCAAGGCACATTTGACTTTTATTAAAATAATCTCTCCATCAAAGTAGGTATCCCCCTTCAAGCAAGATTTAAAAACCTTTAAAAATATTAAATTACCTCCTACGAGGCGTCCACCCATGAAGTCCCTTTTTAAAAACAACTTGAAGTGATGCAACTAGGCCAACGGGGGTGTCAACATTAAAATATAACATTATTTAAATCAACTGAACTTATCTCTCCAAAATGCATCCCAAGGCCAGAAATGATCAAACCAACTGAACTGGCTAAAGAAGAGAGCCAACCGCACTGAAAACCACAGGACCACTGCCAGAAATAGAATTTACTAAAAATAGTAAATTCCTGAAGGTGCTTGGATCACACAGCAAGTCATACCACTGCGAAGCTCTTTGAAAACCCAGAAAGAATCCGCACTTCAATCTCCAAACTTTGAGCAACAACAACCTCCAAAACGGAAAACCCTAATTTAACCCTCTTAATTGTTCTTTTGTTGAGCTGCCTGTAATCAATACACATCCGAAGTGATCCGTCCTTCTTCACCAATACAACCGATGAAGCAAAAGGTGACTTGCTAGGTCTGATATGGCCCATAGCTAACAACTCATTAATGGTCTTCTCTATCTCATCCTTGAGTCGTTTCGGATGTCTGTAGGGAGTGATCCTAACGGGCTTTGCGCCCTCCTCCAACTCGATAATATGCTCCGTACCTCTGTCTGGAGGTCTACCAGGTGGGATGTCACTAAACACTTTGGAGTGTTTAGTCCTCAAGATCTGAATGTCAAGGTGGTACTCACCCTTCTGCTGCTCCTGCTGGGCTGGCATCAACATGCACTCAGCTGCCCAGTCAACCATATCATGACGAATGAGCCTCTCCATCCGTCTGAATGAAACCATCCTCAGATTACTATCTCTAATAGCCTTGATGACATGTGGTCTCCCATCAACCTTGAATTTCATCTCCATATCACGCAAGTTGAGTGTGAACTCACCCAAATCGTGCAACCATGCCATCCCTAACACCACATCTGTATCCCCCATATTAACAACATAGAATTCAGTCTTGAATTCGTAGTTGTTCAGTCTCATCGGAAGATCAGTAATCTTTCGGTCACATCGGAGAGTATATCCGTCAGCCACCTTGACTCGAATACCCTCGAAAGCCTCTGTCTGGATGCCACGCCTCTCCACCAAACGTGCATCAATAAAATTGTGTGTGGCACCAGTGTCCAACAATGTGATCACCTTCTGACCTGCTAGGAGCCCACGGAGTCTAAACGAACCGTCTCTCTGCAAGCTAGTCAAATGGGCTTCCTGTAACTTCCTTCCACCTTCATGTTCACCCTCATTTTCGGACCTCTCATCATCTGAAGGCTCGGAATCAGCTTGCTGGTCTGACAGATCAGATTGCTCTTCGCCCTCATAAAACCATTCCATTTGATTATTTTTGACCTTCGGACGAAGTGGGCATATATGCTTTTCATCATAGGGTGCCTTGCACCAAAAACATAACTTTTTCTTACGCAATTCATTCAACGTTTCCCTATCAAATGGTGGTGCATTCTGTCTCTTAGGATCCGATTGATCCTTTCTCCTGTTGAAAGGCTTATTCCTGTCATTGTTTCTATCAAAAGGCCTATTGGGCCTCGTGTATGGTGTTGACCCTGAATTGAACTTGCTGCGAGGTGCGGCAAGCTCCATGCTTCGTGCCTTTTGCATGGCCTCCTGAAGTGTAGGAGGGTCAAAAGCCTTAACCCAACCTCTCATGGGTTCTGTGAAACCCTCAACGAAGAGTATGATGAGTCTCCGTTCTGAAATCCCTGTCACCATAACTGCCACTCGCTGAAACTCACCAATATATGAATCCAGACTACCTGTCTGTCTGAGCTGAGCCAACTCCCTGAAATAAAGTTCTGGATCCTTTTTATCAAATCTCTCTATCAACCTGCTAGTGAACTCCTGATAGGTATTAACTGCATGATGGCCAAGCGTATACATGCCGTGCTACCACCAATCATGCGCTACTTCGTCGAGATGCAAAGTAGCAAATTTAATGGCCTCATCCTCCTGCATAGGCCTAAGTGATAAGTAATTGTCCAGTTTCTGGACCCAAGACCTCGCTGATGTCTTTTCAGACCCATCAAAATATGGCAATGTGGAATTCAGCAACCGTGATACCGCAACTCGCTCACCCGGTGGTCGCTATCAATGATGCCTTCTGAGGGGTCTACTACCAACCGGCCCCTCCCCGGGTTTATAAACACTATAAACCTTAAGGAAACGTAGTTCCCGTCATCTCGAAAAGTTAGCGACATGTACTCACCATGAAATCTCAGCTAAGTCCCATCGACATATGTAATAAACTCCCCGATGTCGCCTCGATGCTCCTCGAAGTCCGAGAGGTGGAGTCTCTAGGTAAGAAAGTAGGTCAATTCGCCTATGCTCCCCGATAGATCAAAGGACGGCTGTCGAGGTGTTGATGCCAATGGCTGATCCACTGGTGTAGTCCCGCTCGTCTGACCAATTTGTATGTAATGAGGCTGTGTGGGTGTGTACTGTCTAATGGTACCCATCAACTGAGACATCATGTCCATCATATTATCATGCCTCCGTCTAAACTCCTCATCTGTAATATCACCCTCTGCATGCGCCTTCCCTGGATCCCTACGAGTCTCTGAGGAAGTCTCACGGTCTGCCATTAGGGTTGCAACACTGTTTTCACTACTGTTAGAACTGGATCTGTGAATACCAAGTACCCCTGACACTGTCTGACCTTCAGGGATAGGTGGACCTGTCCAATCCTCGTCTTTGCCTGTCCCTACACCTTTAATGTAGTGAATGGTATCTCTGTTCATGAAAAAACACTAAAAAGCACACTGTATTCTAGCAAGTACCTCTGATACATGTAAGACCAGTGGTTTCTACTGAAATATGTTTTTCAACAAATGGGTTTTTTAAGGATTCTAATCTCTCAAGCATAAACTATGACATGATAAACTTTGAATTCTAATTTTTTTAATGGTTTATTGGCCTTCGGCCATCATCAATATCCAAGTCGAAAACAGAGGAATGATCCCCTTACTGAAAAAAAGGATTATCGGATGAAAAAGTACACGGCCTTATAGCTTTAAGAAGATGCTCCTTAAATGTGCCAAATCTGATGAATCAAAATTCGAGCAACTAAGCAGAATTGTCCAATCTGATCTTCAGTTTCAGGAATTCCTAAAGTTCGTTCTCCAAAGCAGTTTCCAAAAATGCAGAAATGAAGGTTCGATTTTGGTTGAGTGAATTATATTTGAAAATTCGTCCTTTAAAATAGACTTTATCTTTTGAACTTAAATGAAATAACAATTTTCAACCTTGCCTTATTTAATGAGGGGCATTTATCGATTAAGTCAAAATAAATCACTTCCCATAAAGATCATTACAAATTTCAATAATATACTGGTTAATCACTTAATATTTAAATATATTAACTATTGACTTATTATAAAGTCAAAACAGGGCCATTTATAGCAACCATTAAAATACTCTTGCATTTCTCCGCCTCACAGTTAAATTAAATCAATAACCGGTCGACAAATAAATTTAATAGAGGAACTGCAGTGCCAGTTTGCCTAAAATAGCAAATTACCCACTCCAATCCTAAAAATAGAAAGTCTCCCCGAAAATGCATTCTGATTCTAAAGGCTCAACCTCTATTAATAACCGCAAAACTGAGCTACCAAACACCGAATCAGCCCTTTATGATCCTTCTCGGTGACACTCGGTCACCTACCAGGATCAAATAATAGGCTAACCTCATCACCGGGCTATACCATCTAGGATGGGGACATCACAAATGCGCTCTAGGGAGAAAGTTTGATGATTGAGAAATTTGACTAAGTCACAAAAAAATAAGCTCAACCCTTTGAATGTGCCCTCAAAGCAAGCCTCATGATGAGAAAGCACCCATAGTTCAAATTCAAGAGCTTCATGGGTGAAATGCACCCTCAAGAGGAAGAAACTTCTCTAAGGTGGAAAAGAAAAGAAGACCCCTTCATATGCGCCCAACACTAGATGGCTAAATGCGCCCAAGGGAGAATGTGTGGGATGGAAAATTTGCCGAAGGCAAAAATAGAACAGGATCCTCCTAAATGCGCTCACCATGATGAAGAGAGAAATAAAAGCTCAAGGTCTTGAATGCGCCCTCAAGGTTTTAAAAGTTTCTAAGTCATAAAAAATTGCTTGAGTAGATGCGCCCAAGATGAGTAGATGGCAAGAAATTTTTCTAAGTCATGAAAATGGAAGTAGACCCCTCCTATAATGTCCCCTTTTTCGACATGATCATGTTTGGTGGTGGTTAGCCTATTACTTAGACTCTCGTAGGCTAACAGGTTGGGTTAGAGGGTCAATGGTGTTTTCTGGAGGAGTTGATCGTTCACGTTTTCAGAGCTCAGTGATTGGCTCACTGCAGGCCTTGGCAGTTCAGGAGTTGATAGCTTCTGACGACACAGGATTCTATGAAGATTTGTGGAAGTTATGCTTATTTGAGTGATTTAAGTTATTAATTAATTTAATATTTTATTATAAAGTCAAATTGACTTTATCACTTTATATCACTTAAATATTCATGGAAAAAGGGTGATTTAAAATTAAATCACTAATACCTTTAAGTGGCGCCAATTATTTAAATCTCAACTATTGAAAAGGACATAAGAATATGTTAAAAGATTTAAATAATGAGGAAGTGCGTTTTTTCTTGGAATTCGAGCCTCTTGGTTATATAAGGCTTTTGGGAAATGAGAAACTCAATTCTTGATATTTCAACTTTGCCTTGGACATTTTTCCTGTGCTTTCACCTGTGATCAGGGTTTTGAGCAATCTTCCATTGGAGAACGAAATCTCTTCAGTGTTGAGCACTTTTGAGACTGTGAGAGACTAGTCGAATTTGTGCAGTTTGTGAGAGCTTCATACAGAGGTTCTACTGTCCCTTATCAGAGTTTTGTTGAGTTCTTTATCAGAGACAGGAGGGTTTGTGGAGATGGCGACCTTCTTTCATCATGGTAGGCATTTGACATCATGGCCGTACCTTCAGAGTTGAGATTTGTGCTTTTTGCTTGAAGTGTGTGGCTATCTATGCAAGGGCGTTTGGGTTTTCTAGGAGAAACGCCTTCCAGTTTGAGGGTTTCTCTTCACCTTTCTTGGCATCATCTTGGCTGGCAAACTGGACTTCATTTCTTAAATAAATAATCTGGGAGCTTTCGGGTATGATTATGAGTTCTAAATCCATTGTTGAGCTTATTTATTACCTTCTGTAATTTCAATTTGCTTAAATTAGCTCAAATTTTCATTTTATAAGCATTTATGTTGTGCGCCCCTTCTATTTCTCTCTAGAAACTCTTCTCTAAAAAACGTAAAACACAAAAAGATAAATAAAAAGACAGGGGTTTGAGGTTTGAGCCAGCAGAGCTCATCACACCTCCAAATGCGGCCAAAGAAGAATATGTTGGCTGAAAATTATCTAAGGCATGGAAAATGAACTAACACCCCTCTGAATATGCGCCCAAGGTGGAATAGGTTAACATGAAAAGTTTCTAAGGCAATGAAGATGAGACAACCCCTCTAAATGCGCCCAAAGTATGGGGAGACAACAAAACGTTTCTAAGGCAGGAGAATGAAAGCAAGACCCTTCAAATGCGCCCTACTTGGGAGCTTGAGAAAACGCCTAAAGCATTGAGTATGAGAACACCAAGGTGGTAGATGCGCCCTTGAAGAAGACCTTATGAAGTGAACACACATCTCAAATGCGCCCATAAGGAGGTTTGATGATTGAAAATTGTTCTAAGTATGATGAAATTGAATAAACTCCTCTCATTTGCGCCCAAGACAAAGTGGATAGGTGGAGGAAAAGCTAAGTCACAAAAACTTGTTGCTCAACTATTAAATGTGCTCATGATGAAAAGTTATGAAGAAAGAAAAGTTTGCTAGAGAAAAATGATGAACTCTATTAGATCCAGAGATCAATCAGACCTTGGAAATCAAAACATGGAAATTAGGTAAGTGAAGTGGATTTATACTATAAGTGTTTTGATGCTCTTCTTTTTGTTTGTTTTGCAAGGTGACTTGGGGTGATGAAGCAAGTACTCCAGGACAACATTACAACCTTGGAAGGGGATAAAGTTACATGTTTCAAACTCCTCCATGATGTCTCATTTGCGCCCAAACCATGAAGGGAGATGTTGGAAGAAACGGCTAAGTGTTGGAATTCCTCCACAAAGACCTAATATGCACCCAACTCAGGGAGGCAGGTGGCAAGGAAGAAATGGTCGAGTCCAAAACAAGAAAATCCTTCAAGATCAGGATGAAGGAAAAGATGAAGGCCCAAGCGTTAAAGATCATCCTCGGGCACTAAAAGGTCCTCAAGGCTAAGGAGGAGGAATGAGCAAAAAGCTTCAATGTTAAAGAGTGACAGCGGGATGGACTAAAGAACAAAGTAGAGGAATTCTTCTTAAGTGTGAAGTCCTTCAATGACCCAGAAAATGTTCTCTAGCATACTTCGTACAACCCAAGATGCAGTGGCAACAAGGAGGACACTCACCATCGAGCAAGAAAAAGAAGTTGCAGTCTTGGAGTTTTAGATTGAGAACATGCATGCCATATCAGTTCAAGAAGTAGAAGTTGCATTGGCCAGATTCATCGAATGTGCGGTCAAAGAGAAGAACAATGGGAACATGTTTCTGGATGAGAATCTTCTAGAAGATAGTGGGCATTAAATGCTCATAGTGGTCAAAGGGAGAGAGTGGGTATTCTGTGCTCATTTATTACCCCACTCCACCTTCTAGTAGTTTTTAGGGCAGAATCTTGACTAGGGCTTATGTGGCTCAATCTAAGCCCTTCATTGTAATTGAATCTGAGCCGTCCGTTGGAATTGGCAAACTATAAAAGGGGCATCCCCCCCCCCTCAAATTTGTGTCATATAGAATTGCAGAGAAGGAATAGAGAGAGATTGATAGCATAGCATAGATTGATAGATAGGAAGAGGAAGGAAAGTTTTCAAATTGAATGCTTTGTAAGAGATTGTTGTGAACACTCCTATAATAAAAAGAGTTATCATTGCTTGTGGTTTCATCTTTTATTGTGGGTAGCTAGCAAGATTTCTTCGTCCTTCCAATTCGCGTAGAATTTTAAAGTAGAGTTTAGAGTAGAATAGATTTCATTTCATGCACGTAGATAGTTGTGGAATGTGGTGGTTGAATCAAGCAAGCTTCGTTAATCCATACCACTAGTGGGCTCATTGATGGTGAGTTCGCCTCGCGTGGTCAACTGGAACAGTTTGAACTTAACTTCGATTATGATTTATATGTTGGTATGCGTCGTTGTGATGGTATCTTCATGTTAAGTTGTGATATGAATACCTCTAGTTACTCCTTTGAAGATTGCACCGGTTTTGTGGAAGTTGTCCAAGGTGAGGCAAAGCAGAGCTTGGTTGAGGCTTGTGAAATTTGATCTCCACGTCCCGCGCCTAGAGTAGACCATAGTGTTTTTAATCCCTGCAGCCATTCAAATTCAATACTTTCTGATTAGTTTAGGAAACTTGAGCTTCACTGATAAATCTTCCGTATCTCGAAAATCCCTTTCTCTCAGAGTGAACAATTGTGTAAGTCCCCTTGAAATACTAGCAAATCACATCAAGCCAACTAAAACTACATCCATTGCATAAAGGAACCTTGGAGTTGCATGCAGGAGATTTTGATCAAGAGAGGATAGAGTGACCGTTAGAAACTTTATTCTGTGTTGGTGCGGTCATAAAACACCCATCAATAGGTCCTCAACCTTATGAGGCAATACACGGGGCAGAAGGAGTTGGCTCGCCCTAGGATAATATGCTTTGCTACCAACTTCATCACTCTACAATCCTTACTACGGTCAAAGGGAGCTTTGAGGCAGATGTTTGTTAGTGAGGAGTGGACTTCCTCAACATATGCTAAGACAAATGCAAGGGATGAAGTGGCAAGTTGGATTTTTGATGAGCAGGGCTTTTGGGTACCTACTATGGAGATCGTCAAGGTAAATGTAATTAGAAATTAGTTTAGTAATTCTATATTATATTTTCATTCTTATTTTTATTTTATTTGCTTATTTTTGTTGACTCTTATGTCAATGTTTCATAATAATTGCAGTTCACAAAGCCTTTAGTGGTTCTATTACAAGTTGTTGATGGGGAGAAGCCCGCAGTGGGCTACATATACGAGGGCATGGATAGGACCAAAGAGGCCATTAGATCCATTTATGGGGGAGTTGATGATAAGTATCGCCCCATTTGGGAGATCATCGATAGACGATGGCACCTCCAACTTCACAAGCCCCTACACGCAACAAAATACTTTCTCAATCCAGCATTCCAATTCCACAAAGAATTCAAGGCAGATGAGGAGGTTTTTGAGTGGGCTCGACACATTATCGAGCGGATGTTTGATTCTCATGTTGGAACCCCGAGATAGAGATTTTCAGACTTGCACAAGGAGATCTCTTTGCAAGAGATATATGCAAGGCTACTTGATTGACATTGCAGCCAGGTAAAAATTTATTAAGGGCATAATAGTAGTTTAAAAATTACCACTTTTCAATCTTTTATATTCAATGTTCATATTAAATATTCAAACTTAAAGTTGGACAATGAGAATTTTTTTTTTCTTTTTCTCATCTCAGATGCATGGTGGGAGAGATTTGGTGCTAAAGTACCAAATCTTCAAAGGATTGCAATTCGAATGTTGAGACAACCATGCAGTGCCTCGGGTTGTGAGTGCAATTGGAGCATGTTTGAGCACACACTCCAAGAAGCGCAACAGGTTGTTAGTGCAGAGGTTGAATGATCTTGTTTATGTTCATTACAACTTGCGCCTTCGCCATAGATAGATATTGGGCAGTGAATTGTCACCCATCACGTTGGAGGAGGTTGATCCACAGTCAAATTGGATCACTAAGGCTGAGGATCCTGTTTTTAGCGATGAGGACCTTGATTGGGTCGACCAAGCAGATCGAGAGGCAGAGGCTGTAACCATGGCAAAGGAGGATAGAGCACAAGGAGACACCTTGGATGTTTGTTTGGCTGCCACTGAGTTTGAGACATAGGCAGAGATGATGGCTGCAACATCATCCAAGACCTATCTTAGACGTCTACACAAGAGGATTGACGCTTAGTGATGCAGGCTCCTTTGAGCCATAGACTTATAGCTTTTGTTTTGATATATGTTTGGAACTTTTGATGCCATGGATTTCATATTCCATGAGTATTGTATACATTTGACAACATTTATATATCTAATTGTTTTGACTCTTACTACTGTTATTGGTATTACTTATTTCCTTCAGCTAAAATTTGCATTTATACTTATGTGATCGATATATGTTTGTGTATGGGATCATAGTAGTTTCTACTTGATGATGTTATTGTGTATTCAAGGTTTATTTATTAAAGAGTGCATGAAACAAGTTTTAAATCCTTAAAAATCTTTGAATTTCTTGGGTTTTTCTATTTGCCGAGTCTTGGGTGAGTCTGGGCTCCGAGTCTGAGTCTGAGTCAAAAATCGGCTTGCTGAGTCTGAGGCAAGTCTGAGTCTTGTAACACTGGTTATTACATACCAAGAAGACATCTCCTAATAAAGTACCAGTGGTTTTCAAGGTGGAAAAAAATGAATATCCTAAAGCACTTGGGATTGTTCATATTCTCAAGCCCCTCTCAAAAACACTCCTGCAAGATCATGAGCTAAAACACATCAATCAACTAGTGGTTTATTGGAAAAAATTCCTAAGCATAATGAGTAACTTTTGGTGATTGTGGGAACCCTGTTTTTTGCTTGGATAATTTACTTAAAATATGGAAACTGTTATTTTTAATTTCTGTGCTTTTTTAAATGCTCCTACTGTGCAGGAACAGCTGGTGGACATTTCCGATGCATTCCTGCATCCCCAAATATGATGGGTATGATGTATTCTTGTCTGAAGCCCCACAAACTATGTTTCAGGTTTTGATTCAGTTCCAACATAAAGGCCAAACTTTCCACCTCCATATCCTTATCAGCCTACTAGGGTTTACATTGTACAATTCAGAGCACCACTCTTCTTATCACCAGCAGAAATGATAGCCCATCTCAGAAACTCAATATTTCATGGTGATTTCACCTTCCCTCCATGCTTTTCTGCAAATAGGGACCCAAGAAGGAGCATATTAATAGAAACAGTAATTAAAAGTCCTCCAAAGGGTAACCCAAGTACTGCAGAAGCCCAAGCAGGTGCAGTTTTTTCCCACCTCCTCAAGACGTACAAATTAATATAGCCATGACGAAAGCAATTAAAAGCCTTGAGGATAGCATTAAAAATACAGGTCAAAAGTTTGGGAAACATGATGCTCACATCATTGTGTTAGTAGATTCCAGAACATTATTACCAACTCCTGTTTTAAGGAAAAATGAATGTATTCAGCAGCTGAGAAGAATTGTGACTACCAACAGTATAGGCTCAAAGAATTGTGACAATTGAAAAGCTTGTCATTTATTATCTCATTAAATGGTTGGCTGCTCAAACAATGCAGGAAAAATTGGAGATTCAACATACAGCCAAGAGAAAAGTAACCCAGACAGTAAGCTGCAGTGACATGCCAGCACAGGCTACAGATTGCAGGTCTTCGCGTATAAACGCCAGGCAAACTGCTCCAGGCTCTTGGCCCCAAGCTGATACAATAAAGGAAGCTGACCCAAATGATCCTAAGCAGAAGGATTTTCTTGTAGGGCCTCCATAAGGGCCCTTAGTTCTTTTCTTCTTTAAAGGTGAGGCCTAATGCATCAGTATACAAAAATCCAAACTTCAATCATAAAAAACCTAAATCCAGGGTGTTACAAGAAACAACCACCATTTATGTTTTTTCAGGTATGATAGGATGTACACATACTAGTCTGTGAGCCTTAGGTTTCTTAGCTGCTTATTATTACGGCATCCTTTAAGTCAATGCTCACAGTGAACATGCACAAAAACATGCAAAGAGAGACAAACCGTCAGTCCACATTTTCTTTTTGCTGGACCATCCAATGTTTTAATGCTTCCACTTTTAATTTTTAAATATCATGCCATATCATATGGTTCAGTAAATGGCTCAATCAGCTCAATCAACTAAGTATGGAAATTGCTACAGGAAAACACACAACCTGGCATTCGGGGCATATAAAAGCTGCAATTACATGACATAGTTTATCATTCAAAGCTGCACTAAGAGGCTAATTGCAAGTTCTCTGCAGACACCTTTTTAAGGTGGGTGGTTCAAAAAGGAACCTTCTGCATTACAATAAAAGATTGATGAAAACAAGCATTTAGTTTAAGGAGAACTTGCAGTAATTGAACTTCTTCTCTCATAGAGAACATAATAGAACATAAAACAGTTGCAGTTAAGAATTGCCTGGATATATAACAACGGCATTTCAACTTATAAAGGGAACAATGTACCTTGTATAGTGTATCAAGAATAAGCAAATCTAATTGTCCACCTCCACTGCTGGATAACACTGTAAAGGAAACAGGAAAAACCATTAAATTTTATTTACCAAAGACATGGAAAATAAAAAAAACAAAAGGAACTTCATTCATCAAATGCTTTGGCTCTACAAAACTAATTGCAAAGCCTGATGGTTTGCATGTTTAAGACGAGTTCAGTCTACGATGGTTTGAATGCTTATGTTTTTCTTCCATTCAACAATTTTTTTATTGAATAGTGTTTGTGGAATTTCTAGAAAATAACTAAGTATTCATATTTGACATCTTGGTTACTTAGGAAACTAAATGTAAATCTGCTCCCACCAGAGTCATTAATGGTTGTATAAGTTAATTCAATTTTGTTTACAAGCTAAGTGCTTAATTATGACTATAAAACAAGGACCTCTTACTAGAATATAGTGGTCTGCCTCAACTTGTAACCTAATATATTGACAACTTATGCACTCCCAAACAACTCTATGGATCCCAACCTTTAGACTAAGGTGACAAGTGGCATCCAGGGAATATTTAAATGATGTTTGTGGGGATGTTAATTTACCTTCCAATAAAGCAGAATGGAATACCAACTTCTTCATTGTCCAAGAAGACCATGGATGTAACACTTTCCAAAGAAAAAAAGGCTAAAGATGGTTGTATCTCTCAACCAAAAATTTAATCACCCAAAGATCAAAATTTATAACAATAGAAACTTAGCCTGCAGACATTCTTGAGATTTAATCAACCCACTGTTAAACAACAAAACCCTCATTTTGTTCCAAACTTGTGGAAGGTTCTTTGGTGTTGAAAAAGATCCCTACTTCTTTGAAGTTCTTTTGGCAATTTCAACATAAAATCCCACAAGCTCCTCAATGTATAACACAAGCCGGCCTAATTTTCCCTCTCAAAGATAGCAATTCAAATATTAATGAGATTCTTTTCTAAAAAGAGCCCCACTTTGTCTTGTAACTCCTCATTAATTTCTTGTTACAAAATTTGTCATGAAGAAGTTGTCGAGTATCTTGGAAATTACAACAACCTTTTATGGAAATCCACACCCCCATATTATTCATTAGTATTTAGTTTGTTGTTACTAAACCATGGCCCCTTTATTAGAATATTTTTATATCCTTATTGGGAAAATAAGGCTAGGGCCCACATAAGCTAATTAATTAAAAAGGGACATTAAAGTGTGAGCAAATAAATGTTGCAGCTCACTCCCTTGATGGTACTCAAGAGCATGTGGCTGATTCAAATATTGTTTAAACACCATCATGGAGAATTTTTATGGTTAAGAAAGGAGATGTCAGCAGCTAGAGGATGTGGTGGTTCAAAATGTTCTTCAATTGAAAACATAGCAGAGGCTTCAAAGTCATGTTATTCAGATTCTGATTTGGCCAATATCCCTCTTGGTGTATAACTAGTGCTTGTTGAATCCATTATTGAGCATAGAGCACAAGATGTGATTACTGATGTGACTAGCATCTATGAGAAGCTTAAGCATGCCTTAACAAACATGCCTCCTATTCCAGTTGGCCATGATGGGCCAGGTATGCCTGCACAGAGACCTAATGTTGAGCAACATGCTATTAACTTGGTTGTTTCAAAGGGTGTTTCGAAACCTTTAAGTGATCTTTGATATCAGTTTTCTCAAGTTACTCCATGGACATCTTGAAGGGTCCTTACAACTATTTTTAATTATGTAGTGATCTCCTTACAGGAACATTCTGATTAAACTACCAACTTAGATCCTTTCTTTTTTATTAGCAGCTAGATCTTTGATTACTAGGCTCCTTCCATGGACTCTTAGTTAGTTCAAGTTGTCTCGCCCAATGGGTCTGATGTAGGCTTCTGTTTTAAATTATATCTGTAAACTTTTAACCTCAATATAAAAATAATGCCACTGCCACCTTCTAAGTAGTTTCTCCATCATTGATAGATCCCAAGATCTAATGGCTTTTTGCACCCCTTTCAAGGTAGATGTTTCAAAGGTTCTCATCAATCCATGGCAGCCTCCCTTCACAATTGATTTAAGCATTCATCTAACATCCCCAAAGCTTTGTAACTCTATTCATTACCAAGTCTTAGGCTTATCTAAAATACCATAAGAGTCCTTAACAAACCTTGAGTAAACATCTTCTTAATCCAATAATTGATGTGCTTTTTCACTCTAGCTGGCATCTTCATATAGAAGCTCTCCAAATACCTTTGATTTGTTTTAATTTTTTGATAATCTATTTCATTGTCGTGCCAAGCCTTGAGCTTATCTAAAAGACCATAAGAGTCCTTAACAATCCTTGAGTAAATGTCTTCTTAATCCAATAGTTGATATGCTTTCTCAATCCAGTTGGCATATGTTGATGTAATTGCAGCTTTGGGCTTCATACTTCCTTATTTATATGTGATTATTCAATGTAAAGAGACGCTTCACATGGCAACTTTGTAATTATCTTCTTGGCCAAACTTCCTTGTAAATTGTATTTATTAAATTGAAATTATATTTTTATGATGGCCGACCTTGCATGAAAAGATACAACCTCTCTCCTTCAAGTTGTATATATACAAGATCATTCCACTCCATTTGTGCATCAATTAAGTTCGAGTATTTCTTCTCTTCCAAGTGCGAATTCTTCAAGGGCAGATCAATCAAGTGCAGATTGTGAATTTTCAAGAGCAGAGAGCGAATTTCTTAAGGGCAGATCTGAGTTACAAGGAAGTGCTGATTACTTGTTATCATTGCATCTTGTGAAGGTGCTGCATATTGGCCTTGAGATTGGCCTCATTGTAAAGAGACTTGTTGCCATTATTGATATATTATAGAGAGATATTTGTTGTTGGGTTTTTCCGCTCAAGAGGAGGGTTTTCCCAGGGTATCTGCTGTGTTATTGTGTCTGATTTTTGAATTAATTTTCTGTGCATTAAATCTGATCATAAAATCAACAGCATCTTCATATTGAAGCTCTCCAAACACCTTCGATTTGTTTTAATTTATTGATAATCTATTTCATTGTCATGCCATTCTAAAGTTACAAACTTATTCAAAGGCCTCCAAAAGATTTTTTGGACCTCTAATTTAATCAGATTTTATCTTTCATCCAATGGCTTGAAAGTGTCCTTTCATTCAACTAAGTGACATGATTGAGAACTTATCTCTTAGCATGAAATGTATTGATGGCCATTGATTTGACAACTCTTTGCTTCACCCATTTCCATTTGAAATTCAAAGCTTATGTTTCATTTTGAATGCCTAAAAATGCCTTACTATTGTTCCACATCTACTTGCTGCTGTCAAATGCTCTAGTAAAAACACTATCTTTGAAATCAAAGGTCATTTAAACTGAAAACCTAAGCACCCTCATGAAAATTGTTTGTAAAGTTTTTATGCCTTTTTCTAGAATGAAGTTAATTTGTTTTGCTCCCAGGAATTCCATTTTATGCTTTGCAAGCCTTGATGGTGTTCCACAAGCTATGAAAGAAATTTTGTGATTATAAATGAAAATCTATGCACAACCAAGTTTTCAAGTGAACCGGTGACCCCAAAGAAGTTCCAAAGCAACTAAATGCAGGCCAAAGGCATCACAAATTGAGATCAATGAGCTTCTTTGTTAAAAATCAAAGAAGAAAAGCTCCATTATCCAAAGAAGCTAAGAGGATGAATGAAATATCAATTAGATAACTAAAACAAAATCGGAATTTACTCAAGTTGTTGAAGCTCACACTACAATTTACAGGGGATGAAACAAGAACCTAATGAGAGAAGCATATTATCAAAATACAAAGTAAGGAAATCAATGATAAAGAATGGTCAAGCTCTGCTCCTTTCGAGTAGAAAATGATGTGGTGAGCCAAATGGTTTGGGTAAAATATTAGACAATCTTTGCTGCGAGAAATAATTGCTCAAGATTCACTATTGACAACGAAACCATTAACATGTTACCTTTGATTCATTTCAATGGCCTTATCTATGCTTGCAATATATATTAAACTAATATTCTAATATTAGTTTATAATGGTCAATTAAGCTGTTAGGATAGACTTTAGGAATATTCTTTTATTCTTTCATTTAAGTTCTTATCCTCTGCTTTTCTTAGTTGTCTATCTTATCCTTTACGAATAGATCTTTGTAATCTCTTATTTAAGAAGACTTTCACTACTTAATTATATATCAAACATCTTGGTAATTATTCTCTATGTTATTACTTTATGTAATATAGTATTAGAGCTCGGGTTTTGAAGAAACCTCAAAATTGGTGAATGCAACTGTGTTCATATTCCTGAAAAAAGATTTACCAAAGGAAACTGTATGGACTTGTATAAAGTTTTTTGACAAATTTGTTTCAACAAAACTCATGGTATTTTTTTACCTGAAATTCACGAGGATTTTTCAAAAAAATTAGACAATTTTTTGAATAAAATCACAACACCATTTTTCAACAACAAATCGTGGATTTTTTTGCAACTTCGCACCATGTTTTTTTGGGTTTTTAAAGGTTGCACAATTAGGTTTTTGGTTGCGGACAACTGTTTTTTGAACAATTTTTTTTTAAATCAAGGGTTTTTTGGTTTTTTCAAACCCCCATGATAGATTTTTGCAGATTTCAGACTATTTTTTATCATTTTTCTGCTGAATGATTTTTTGACGATTTTTCATTCAAAAATGCAGGTCCTTTCTACTAACGAGATTTCCAAAATATGCAACAAGATTTCCAAAATATGTGGAGATTTTTTAGGCACATTTTGGCAGCTTTCTCTGCAATTATTTTGGTTGATTTTGGTTAAAATCGTGGAGATTAGCAACGCCTAGGGTTTCTGGGTCATTTTCTGCCCTAATCATGCTAGGTTTTCCCCGTTTTCTATCATTTTTTGTCAAAAACGTGGCTGACTAGGGTTTTTCTATGATTTTTTACAAAATCAAGTGACTATAGTAGCAGAAATTTGGTGGCTAGAGTTTCAAGAATCTGTTCAAAATTTTCCAAAAATTTTATTGCAAAATTTTGCCCAATTTTTTATAAAATTGTGGGCAGCACTTTGTTGCTCAGGTTTTGCAAATTTTTACACAAAAAATTTAGTGATTTTTTTAAAAGTTTCTTTGTTTTCCATAATTTTGAATTGTGGGAGGGATGGCTTCATTGTCCAATATCATGTTGCAAGGCAGCTAGAGGTTCACTGGCAAAAAATGTAACACCTGAAAATAGTGTTGAAAATATTGTCATTGATATCAAGTTGAGAAGGTAGAAGGTTCATATTGTCATTGATGTCAAGATAGAACGAGGACATTAAGCATGACTGAAGATAACATAAGCATGGCTGAAGATAACATATTTGAAAGCAGATTTCAAACAGATCTGAATGTGGTGCTATTTAGAGAATGCATCAAAGTTATATCAGAAACAAGGCAACTATGAGAACAAGGATAAAACAGCTTTATGAAGAATTCTTGTGCAAATCTTTGAAGAACATAAACAGTTCATGAAGCATATCTGAAAGTACATAAGCATCAGATATGAGGTCGTTGATGATATTCATTACTCAAGCATACGCCAACACTAGTGGGTCGATACTTATCAGGGCATCATCATATTGTATTCTTCTTCCGCCAAGAAGTCGTGACATCTACCACAAGTCAATGTTCAATGCAAGTGAAGACGTTAAGAGGATCGCTATCACCCATTAAAGAGATTTAAGACACTTTGAAAGGTGTTTGCCGCTCATGAGGGAAGCACTAATATTATTTAAGGAATCGAATACAACTATTCCCGTGTCATTTCACATCGCTGCCATATGGTATGAATTGGGACTTTTGACAACTTCCAACCCTTGTCTCATTCACCATTTGACGAGCCGTGTAGATCCATTCGAGTGACATCTTTAAGCATACAAAGGTTGAATAGTCTAATACACTTTCATTACAAATATCATGGCATACAATCCGTCTCTTGTGTGCGTAACAGAAGGCCATTATTTGTATATCGTTGGAACCTTACGAACAAGCAATTATCGCTTGGAAATGTTGTGGACAAAGCTTGGTGATATTATCAAATGTGGCTACAGTTTTATCTTCTCTGATGCAGATATAATGGCGCTATGCAATCCCTCCACAAGATTTCCACCAGACACATATATTCAAATGGATACAACAACCGGCATTTGACGTCAATAACTCTGCTGCAACTTATAATAATATATTTGGGGTTACATGGTTAATATATATCAATTTGATACGAGTACAATGAAGGTTATTCAAGTAATAGCAATTCAATGAAGGCAGCAACAATTAACAACCATTAAGGTCAGCAGTTATATTTGGCAAGCAATCGATTAATCCTAACTAAAGGACATGACCATTTGGATGGTCAAATCAACTCAAGAGGTACGTCCCTTTTAGGATAAAATCAAGTATATAAAAGGGCAATGAGAAGTAAAGGAATAGAATTATTTAGAGTGAATGGCTGTGTAGAAGTCAGAGCAGCATATCATTTTGTAAGAGAGATATGCGTGTGAAATAAGAGAAACATCAAACATACAACTACAGATTTGAAGGAGAGCTTATATATGGATAATGTATTATCATTTGTAAGCAGATTTAAAGAGAGTGTGAGATGAATAAGTAGAACTGTTGAGTGTATAAAATGCATTATATGCCAGCAATCATTGGTATGAGAATTGTGAGGGATTAAAGTTATATCAGATAGGCACATACAAATATAGAAGAGAAGTTCATGCAGATACAGAAGAGGAATATAAGACAAATCTATACAGAAGATTATGGTAGATTTGTAATAAGGGTATATGCAGATTTGAAAGAAGAATTTATGACAGATTGGTAAAGAGAAGAAGATGCAAATGTAAAGAAGATACATATGGAAATATATTCAGATTTATGAAGGAATTTGGAGCAAATTTGTGAATGGATTTCGAGCAAATTTATGAAGGAATATGTGCAATATTATAACAGATTTATGAGCAAGCCTTATAGCAGACTTTTAAGAGAAGTTGTGAAGACAGATCTTTGTAGCAGACTTGGTGCAAGTTTAGGAGACATATTTGAGCAGAATTGTCCATCATCCGTTAAAGAAGCAACATTGAAGGTGGAACACTGTTTTTGAAGTTATCATCTTTTGCTAAGTTGGTGCTTGGCAAGTGTAGGTTGGTGCCTACTAAATCAGATTTAGGAATTGGTGCTCCTTGTAGGTTAGTGCCAACTAAATCAGAGATAGGAGTTGGTGCTCTTTGTGGGTTGCTACCTCCTAAATTGTGAAAGTTGGTGATTCAAGTAGGTTGGTGCCTACATTCATTGTAAAACTTATATAATTCATAAAGTACATTATCTGTACTGTGGTGTTCTCCTGTAAGGGTTTCCACGTAAAATCTTGGTGTCAACTTGTTCATATTGTTATATTCTTGCATGGTTGATATTGTGTTAGAGTTTAAAATTGATAAAAGTTGAGAGGGTAAGAATTTGTTAATATACTGATTCACCTCCTCCCCCCCCTTCTCAATATATTTTTGTGTTCCTCAAATAGAGGATGCTCACGATCTTCAAATACAGGTGCCTTGATCAAATCATCCTAGGTACATACAATCATCCCATAATTGCAAGTAAAGAATGGGACAAATTTGATGAGCATAATCATGAAGCCGTTATGCTCATTAAATTACCTACAACAAATGAAATGCTTTTGGAGGTTCCATCAGGCAAAACCAAAGAAGCATAAATCCTCAAAAAATTGCAAAAATCCTGAATTTTAAAAAATCTTCTGCCGAAATGATTTTTTCCCAAAAAATCCTCAATTTAATCAGCCATGATGTTCAACGATTTGGAAGGGTTTAAATCATGTAAAAATTGCAAAAAAAATTGCCCAACCAACCTATCGTGAAACCATAATTGTACAAAATCGCTATTTAATTGGGTTTTTTTGTTGATTTTTAGCACAAAACTGAGTGTTGGCCATTGGGACGTGGTTCACCATAAAAGATTCACTAGATTTCATCAAGTTGCTAAGGCAAATCGCAAGTAAGCAACTTTGAATGGACATATATTTCTAATTGATGTTAAGGACATTAAAATAGAGACGGTTTTTGGTATGCTTCTACGTTTGATGTTAAGGACATTAACACGGAATGGTTAAGAGATGTGTTGCCTTAGGCTTGTAGTAATGCTTTCCATGTATATAAATCCAAAGACACAATTTAGTGGGAAATAGTAGGCAATATCATAAATACTAAGTAAGGCTTCTATCTTATTCTTTTAACATATTTGTATTAAATATTAAATGTAATATTAATAGTCATCTTAGCTTTATTTACTCTTCAGTTAGTCATAAGTTAACATATAGTTAACTTACTCTTTTGCTTTCATTTGCTTTTGTTAACGTTTAGTTAATTCTTTCAGTTTAGCTTTAGTTTGTTTCTATTAACGTTTAGTTAACTCTTTCAGTTAACTAAATCTTCTCCCTAATTTGTAAGGTTTGTAAAGTCTATAAGAGCAAAGCTCTTCTTTAATAATATTGATCTGATTATTTACTAAATCAACAATTTGAACCTTATAAAACTACTTTCCAAAAGTAAATATAGAAATCCAGACTGAAATCAAACGAAATTCTATTGGCTTGATATCAACCTAAAGAGGTTTGTTTTCTTTGAATTCTTGTAATCCTTGACTATTCAAAAGAATTTTAACATTTCAATTGTCAACAATAATACCAAGGCGGTTGTTTAGATTATCAAGGTTAGGTTGGGACAAATTTCCTTTTCAGATTGCTAACAAAGTGTGATAATTTGGAGCTTCAATTTGACACTGACCATCAAGTTTTAATGATAAGCAGGTAGGGTAGTGACAATTGTATAATCAACTAGGAAGCATACGTATATGCATACTAGTATATAGACATTTAATGGTTCCTATCAAAAAGATAAAAAACAGCTTGTAGTGCTGAAAAAAAATAAACTGTAGCAGTATTTTTTATCAAAATGAAGGATTGTTTTCGTTATATTTAAATTTCCTATTTATTTTGTAGGCTTAATGCTTTTACCATTGCGGAACTCACTATTCAAATCATGCCTTGCACTTGTTCGGGAACTACATTCCATTTAGGAACATCATATACATGAAGGTTTAGAAGGCTTGCAAGGAATACAATAGCAGTGCATGAATGCTTTAGACATATATAGTGTAGCATTCCATGCATGTTAAATAGGTATTAGGCAAACTAATACATTCCTTGAGAGAATTCATGCCTTGTCTTGTGGGCTTATCTTATCCCTCCCAAAGCATGCCTCATATATTTTCTCTTTAACGATCCAGATAGATTTTAGCTGCAACTATCCCATTGAAAGGGAAAGTTCCTCATGCTTTTATTTTCCATTGAAACTTGTACCTATAATCTCTCAAATTCTCAACTCAAAGTCCAATGTTTTTAACTCCATCATCCACTTATATGCAAAATCAAGGAAAATTTACTTGAATAATAATAGCTAAAATTGTGGCTCAAATAGTTGCTCTCTTCTTTTGTACTAGTAGGTCTTTATTATCTAATGGAAAATATTTAGCACTCCGGAATTTACTCTTTTACAAATCTACTAAAATAGTTATCAATGAGAACATTTCAATATCATTTATGGTCTTTTGAGATTTAAGATTTTGTTTCAAAAGCATTTTCTATTACACTATCTTGAGCTATTTGATTCAAAACATATTAAGTTGAACATTGCAATTGCTTCCTTTGTCATATAATTTCCCTTTCACACTTTTCATATAGTTCTCTTTGACATTGTTCTAGAAATTGCAAGTATTGTTAAATCACAAATATGAACTAGTTGATTCCTGTTTTGTAATTTATGATGTTTGCTCAACAAAAAAAATTGTCATTTTAATGACTTTCTTGAGCTTGAGGATTTTGAGATTCTAGAGGCCAACTTGGATATCATGAGGTTGAACGACTTCGGAGAAGCTCTAAACTAGAGCTTTATCATTAGGACTTGCAGCCCTCTAGCATAGCTCTATTTGCAGTAGCAAGAGACATTGGCTACGTTTGATTTTTTGGAACTTTGTACTTAGTTTATAGGTTGACTCTGTACAAACTATATTGTAATTGAAATTTTATCAACTGTAACCATCTAGTTATTATTTATGTGCTATGAAGTATGCTTTGTGCAATGTAATGTAATCAACAATATGAACATAAACAACAAAATCCTACTTTTTACAATTCATGTGCTAAACTCTCTATTTCATTTACTCTCTATATCTCTATGATATGGAAATGAACTTAAATTTTAAAAAACATGGTTTCTGTCTCTTTTTCAACAATTTTTTTACGTTTTTTCTTATATGCGATTTTTTCAAAAAATCATATACTTAGGGTTTTCTGATTGTTTCCCCAAACGATTAGCAACACCTAAGGTTTCTGGGTGAATTTTTGCCCTGATCATTCTAGCTTTTCCTAGTTTCTTGCCATTTTTTGTCAAAAACATGACTGACTAGGGTTTTTCTATGATTTTTTTCCAAAATCAAGTGACTATAATAGCAGAAATTTGGTAGCTAGAGTTTCAAGAAACTGTTCAAAATTTTCCAAAATTTTTATTGCAAATTGTTGCCGATTTTTTTATAAAATCGTGGGCAGAACTTTGTTGCTCGGGCTTTGCAAATTTTTACCCAAAAATTTCAGTGATTTTGTTTTTCTAACAAGTTTCTTTGTTTTCCGTAATTTCGAATTGTGGGAGGGATAGCTTCATTGTCCAATATAATGTTGGAAGCCAGCTAGAGGTTCATTGGCAAAAAATATAACACCTAAAAATAGAGGATCAAATTGTCCTAGGTACATACAATCGTCCCATAATTGCAGGTAAAGATCGGGACAAATTTGATGAGTGTAATCATGAAGCCATTATGCTCATTAAATTATCTATAACAAATGAAATGCTTATGGAGGTTCCATCAGGCAAAACCTCTACGGAGATTTGGAAACACCTACAAGATTTGCACGAAACGTCAGATAAAGGCAAGGCCTTCTTCCTTAAAAATATGTTGTTTTTGATCATGATGGAAAAGATGTCTTTGCAAGATCATTTGATGAAGATCAAAGACATTCACGATCGATTGGATGCCATTGGTCAAAGGATGGAAGAAGATATGGTCATCATAACATTGAAAAGCTTACCACAAACATATGAAAATTTCATTGAGACATTCAATATCACTTCTAAAACTGTTGACCTGAAGTTTGATGATTTGCACAACAAAAACCTACAACAAGACAAATGGAAGAAGCAATTCGGTACCAACAATGATTAATTGAGTGTGGAATAGGCTTTTGTAGCCAAAGACAAGGGCAAAGGCAAGTAGTCTCAAAAGAAAGATCAAGGAAATTCTAATGATACTTCAAAGAATTTGAAGATTATCACATGTCATTATTGTGGTAAACTTGGTCACGTGAATAAGCATACAACAAGAGGTTGGTTGATTAGAAATCCAACCAAGGAGGGTCTCAATAAAAGGTTCATGTCATAGAGCATTCTGAGCAAGAGTCAACTTTCTTTGCTCTCATGGCCAAATGACCAGCAAATTAGGGCAAGTCTTTTGTGTGGTATATTGATGCTGGAACGTCTCAACATTTTACTCATAGGAAGGATTGGTTCATGAAGTACACGACTTGCTCTGATTTAGTGATCTTCGATGAAGATGAGGAGTATACAGTTGTTGACAATGGCAATGTTCAAATAACCTCTAGATGGAAAACTCTTATTTTCCTTGGTATATACAATGTTTTAGGCATGAAGCTCAATTTGCTCTCAATGAGTCAGATTATGCGACATTGTCCCAAGTGGACGTCATTTTCAGCACACAAAAGTGACATATTGTTGACAAGGATTCCAAGAAAACCATCGCAGTTGGCATAGAAGATCATGGTTTGTATTGGCTAGTTGACACTAGAGAGTTTCAAGAGCAAGCAATGGTTGCAAAGAGTTCATCTTCTATCAATACTCTTTGGCATCAACGTTATAGACATCTCCACCTTTCTTATCTCTCTTAGTTGGCTCAAGAGAATTGGTTAAAGGTTTACCTAAAATCCAATAGTAGATATAGGGTGTTAGCGGAATTTTCCAAGCAGGGAAGCAACACAGCTCTCCATTTTTAGGACAGGCTTGGAGAGCATAAATGGTCCTTCAACTGGTTCATGCAGATGTATGTGGACCAATGAAAACTACATTGGTCACTGGTGTGATGAGCACACGATTATATTGAGAGGGGGGAGGGGGGCGAATCAAAATAAAACAATCTTTTACTTTTTCAAACTAACAACCACAATAATATCAATTACACAATATCATTCACATAAGATCTAACAATTATGCAACACGAGAAGAACACACGATTTACGTGGAAACCCTTATGGGAGAAAACCACGGCAAAATATTGCTTTTATATAAATCTCTTTTACAATCTTTCTAGGCACCAACCTAAGGAGACACCAATCGCCTCTTATATGATTTGTAGGCACCAACCTACTGGAGACACCGATCCCCACAATTTGTAGGCGCCAACCCCCACTACTAAGCACCAGCTTAGTGAGAGACACCAATCTCTCCTTTAGGAAGCAACAACTTCCAAAATAAGGTTCCACCTTTTGAATGTTGCTTCTTCAATGGATAATGGACAATTCAATCTCCTTTATAAGAATCTTAATCTCATATATCTTCAATGAATGATATTCATATAAAAATCTTCCTTATAAATTTTCTTCATACAAATCTGCCTTCTATATTTCCTTCATACAAATCTGCCTTTTATATTTTCTTCATACAGATGTGCTAGTGTTTATATGATAGATCTTCTAATCTCCACACTTCTTCCTTCCTCTTATTTATTCTTCACATATCTCTCCACTACTCAACATCCACTACACTTGGTGTATATATATGATATTTCTTTATATTTCTCACACGATCTTCTCCACAATATCTTATTCCTTTTTATATCTTCACATCTCAATGAAGAGATGATGATGTCCTTCCAAATAGACATGACTCTTCTTAAATTTTTATTGCTGCCTCTTCAAACTTGATCGCTACCTTTTTAATTATGATCTCTGCCCTTTGCTAGTAATAACCATTGCCACCTTTTCATATATAAATCGCTGCCTTATGAATTCATTAGTTGCTGCCTTTTGTTAACTAATACCCAGCCTTTTAAAACTTTACTTGCTGCCTTATGAAATGTAATCACTGTCCATTAATAATCTTAATTGTTCTTCATGCATCGCTGTCTTAAAGTAATTGCTGCCTTGATATGCTTTCTTTTGATTGCTGCTATTTTACTTATTAATCACTGCTCCCTCTTTTTCTTCTACACTACCTTGCAATGTCCCCTCCCAATTAATAATCTGGATATTTTAGCGGCTTATTTTATTCCCGTAAGCCATTAAATAAATTAAGGGAATTAATTATTTATTAATTAGTATTATTCTCTCAAAAGCAAATATTACGAATAATATTAATTAATTATTATAAAGTCTAAAGTGGGACCTAAATATTATTTCCCTCCTAAAGTTCAATATTCAAATATTTGTGAAACGGTTATTTCATGGAAAGCTACATAATGGTGATTGGGGAATGGATTAATGAGCATTGAAGTTTATTTCATTCATTTCTTTGAGAACTTTCGGGCTTGATGATTCAGGGTTTCGGTGGTGAAACGAATCCACCCTAGCCATTGGACTTTGTGCAATTTTGTGAGTTTCCTTCAGAGATGAAATTGCAGGAGTTCGATAATTTCAGATTTTGCAGACATATGTGCATTCAAAGGATTTTATCTATTGATGATTGAATTGATCTTCCAGTATGAGCAACTAATATGTGGTTCTTCTACCTTACTGGCTGGATGACAATACTTAAAGGTCATTATTTGTGCATGATCGGCTATCTCTTATTTGGGTGATTCACATTATTAAAGGCAATTGAATATTATTACGGGTGATTTATATTATTACTACTAGCGGCAATATTATCACTGGCAGATGATCGTATACCTCCAATCACACAAAACAAGGTAAATTTTCTATTTGAAATCTTTTATATGCTCGAGATCGATATATGTATTTCCTGAAATTGCAATATTCTATAGGCATCCATTTGTGATCGATCTTGATTGAAGACGGTAGAAGGGTCGACATCCTTGTTGTTGACAACCGCATGAGATAAAGGTTGATATCAACATATTTATCCCAGCCATCACCTTATTACATATCAATCACAGCCTTAAAGGCAATCGTGATATTGATTGAAGAAGCCATTACTTGTGTTTTTGCTAGCTGGCATACACGTGGAAGCAGGCAAGGAAAGCATAGTCAAACTGACCACTATACATTTGCAAATCAGGACCTCCCTAGATGTCTACTATAAATGAAGGCCCCTGCATCATTGAAGAGGAGTATCGCTGGTTCTATGTGATTGAGTTGTATGATGAAGATACTAATATTAAGGTCAGATATATTAAAACCATTTTTATTAATGAAAGATTAATTCTGTGCAATCATTGAGCAATGGTAATGTTGATGACATTTGTTCTGAATATGTGAATTAATATTAAGCTATTCTTAATTGAATATTGAGTTAAGGAATTGTTTGAAATAATTGCCATTCTAGAATTTGCATCTCAATTGCAATATTACATTGTTGTTATCATTTTATATTCATGAATGTTCACAATGAATCAATGTGTATGCTGAATCACTAAGCGTGGTCAAACAACCCACGGGATGAGCTTAAATAATTGGAAATAATTCAGAACAACAAAATGTTTGACAAAATGCTTGCTCTATCAAACTGCATAAAATCATAAAAATCTGACTAGGTTGGACAAGGGTTTTTATAGTGGTATCAAAGCTAGTGTTCCTGCCAGCCTGTAGGGTCCATGAGTGACAGAGTGAGAAGGTATTACAATAGGGAGATTAAGAAACAGTGGCAACCTACTCAAGTTCTTGAAGGGAGAACTGCTTCTGGTATTTTGGGAATACACCAGAGTTCTCCTTCTGGCAGTGGCACTGACTAGGGAGAGATGGGTGATAGGGGAGAAGATTAGATAGGGGAAGACCTCCTTAATGCACTTTTCGCAAAACAAAGAGCAACAAATCAAAGAATGACTTAGTTGATGGAATTAATGACCCAAACTATGCTCAACAACAATAACAACTGTAATGGCCATAACAGAGGCAACAATGGCCAAGGAGATAATTCAGTTAAATCCCCCTCTAACCGACATACTGCTCCTGCAAGCTCAAGGCCTTTAATGCCTATTTTCCCACCCAGAGTTGAGCCTCAAGAGCGTAATGGACTAAAATATGCTAACCAATTTTTTCGATGAAATTCACAACATAAACCAGCACTAGCCCACTTGATTAGCGTTAGCTCAAAACTCCAAATACTATCAAAGCAACTCTAACCAAGAATGCGCCCTAAAACCACTTAAGGAAGAGGGGCGGGCATATGGTCAGAGGATCCCTTGAAGAGCACAAAGATATACTGAGAATGGGGTAGGGGGGAGAGGGGCGTGTGAATTAGTATATCAACAAACTTTTACCCTTTACAACCTTTATCAACTTCAAACTCTAACACAACTCAACTATGCAAGAATATCACAATACGAACAAGTTGACACCAACAATTGTACTTTATAAATTATATAAGCTTTTACAATGAATGTAGGCACCAACCTACTTGAATCAATTATGTAGTTTAGTAGGCACCAACCTACAAAGAGCACCAACCCTTATTTCTGATTTAGTAGGCACCAACCTACAAGGAGCAATAACCCCTAAAGCAGATTTAGTAGGCACCAACCTACAAGGAGTACCAACCCCTACTTGCCAAGCACCAACCTAGCAAAGATTATAATTTGAATGATAACATTCCACCTTCAATTGTTGCTTCCCCAACAAATGATTGACAATTTTGCTCAAACATCTCTTCTCATAAAGCTCTCTCTAAGATCTTATATAAACACTTCATGCATCTGATCCAACACACTATAAATCTGTTCCAATACTGTTCACATATCTGAGCTAACACTGTCTTTTGACTGTTCAAAATCTGATTCAAAACCTACTACAAATCTCCACTAATTCCTTCAAATCTGATCTTCAAATGATACATGCTTTGTTGTAGCTCTCTTCTTCAAACTGTAGTAATCCTCTTCTCAAATCTGCTTAAATACCTTCCACAAATCTCTTCACATATGCTTCATAAATCTGCTCAAATCTGCTTTAGATCTGCTGGTGTTTATGTGATTTGCTTCTTAACTTCACACCTCACACTCAAATGATATTCATTTATTCACATACTTACACTGCTATTCTTATTTTACACAGCCATTAACACTTGCTTGTGTTTAGATGATTTAACTTATTTCCCACAGCACACTCTTCAACCTCTCTATATTCTGAAAATCTTCATTCACACACAGCTATACTCACTACAGCCTTACTTCAAACGATGTTCATTGTTTTCAATGCATAGCACTAAAATCGTGTTTTAATGATATAACATTTATTTCACACATAGTAGTTTACTTCTTCACGTATTATGACTTTATTAAATATCTTTATGCCTATGTGAGAAAGAGGTGATTCTTCAAAATGAGGCGTCCCTTCTTAATAACTCGCACCACTCCATATAATCAATGCTTTTTAATAAATCTGACTTTTGTCTTTTCTTTAATTTGTCATTTATGAAACTTTATCTTATTCGTAATCACACCTTTTCATTTTTGGCTTTTTGTGACTTTTCGTCTTTTCTTAAAAAGATGAATCGTTGCTTCTTCAAACTCTTCCCCTACTTTTTATTTGTCTTATTTTGTCTTATATGATTTTTTTTGTTTTTATTCATTTTGTCTCATATGCCAGATTTTGTCTCACATGCTTTTTTTTCACTAATCATATTTCTTTACTGAATCGCAAGCCTCTTCTCTTTGTTTATAATCTTTATTCAATTGCTAGTTTAAGAGTTACGTGGCACCTTCTGTTGATAATCTGGACAGTTTTATTTGCTGGCATTTCTTTTGTCTTTTCCTGATGTTTGTAATTTTCTGGTCCTTGTCATTTTCTGATTTTGACTTTTTCTGTTTTTGTTTTTTTATCTTATATTTATTTTTAATGATCTCTCCAGACTCCTCTTTAGAATATGGGAATCGCTGTATTCTTTTAATAAAATAATTGCTGCTCTATAATCGCTGCATAGAGATTCTTATTTCTTGTTCTGATTTCTTCGTTGATATGATTGTTGTGTATAAGAAAGTTGGCCTCTAAAGCTTTTTCCAAGGCTATCTAATATGAAAGAACCTCTACAAATACCTTCGACATTTAAAACTTTTGACTCTTAAGAAGATAATCTATGCACAAGAATATGTTATCTTCAATCATGCAATTTCTCAGATTCATTCCTAGCAACCGATTGAGACATCAATCTATGCAACTTCAACCTGTTTCTTGATATGTTCTAACAATCTTATCATCATCTAAAATCTGTTATGTGCATTACTCATGTAAGTCTCTGTTTGACATCAATGGCAACATTTCAATAGTGATGACTATCTTGTCCATGCATATTTGACATCAATGACTCCATCTTTTTCACTTTGACATCAATGACAACATTTCCAACATCCCTATGCTTCAACTTGATACAGAATGGAATGCAACTGAACTGAACAAACTCAACGTCAAGAATGTGCACTCAAGATCCCAATGAGGGCGAGGTGCTAACATATGACGGAGTTATTAATTGAAATTGAAACAATTAGGCGGATAACCAGCCATAGGAATTCATACTAACTAATTCTTCTGCTGCGGCAGGCATCCACTTGAAAGTGGGGATTCACCACTTGAGAGTGGGTATAAGAGAGATACAAATTCAATTATCCACACTGGTGGTAAACCATCCAGGGGTACTTAACGTGAGTAAGAGAAATAAATTGCAGCAAATAGGGACTGGAACAGTACTACTGTTTACAGTCTTACAAATAAGGAAGAGAGCTGCAAAATACATGTGAATTACAATAGCTTCAAAGCACATGAGTATTGGATGATCCCATACAAATAATTATCTCTCTAATTGCTGATAATGAATCAAAAATCTGAACTTCTAAAGTCTGATAAAAAAAATCAGCAAACTGGAATGAAGAACCAGTAACTATGAATCCACTAAAATATTCATAACTCATTCAAAATACCTCGGAATCGAATGATGTCTTTTGTAGAGACCTTCCAGGAGGTAGGCGCCCAAATTCTAATCACAAAACAGCATCAAATCTTCACATATAATTTTTGGCACAAATCCCAAGCTCTCCAGAATGGTACGGCCTTCCTTGAGGGCAACTTTGACATAAAAAATCAGAAACTCAAAATTAAAATCTGAAATTCTCCAAAGATGGTCGCCTTGGGTGTAGGAATGGATTGGAAAAGTACCCACAAGCAAAATAAATTCACTCCAAAAGCTGTATGCAAAAACCACCTTCAGCTGTGACTGTATCAGCAACTTCAAAACTGGAAATTTCATCAAAAATCTTCATCTGTTGAGCTCAATCTGCTAGTCTGATTTGAGAAGCAGCAAATGTCCAACTAGTTGTTGTATTTCAAACACGAAATTGGTGAGAGGCTAGGAGGTAAGCTTTCCTCGAAGCAAAATATCAATTGTCATTTTGATAGCATAACTTTAGCATAAATTCATGGATACCAAAATGCTGGAGCAAGCTTCTTTTTTATAGAAAAGGAGAAGACTCGTCGAATTCCCTTCAAGGCATGCCAAAAGACAAAAGACTTTTCAAATTTCCATAAAATATATATCCTTCATTAAGTGGCGTCCATTTTCCAAGGCATTTAAGACTTCAATAAAAATTAATTCTTTATTTTATGAAGGCGTCCCCCTTCAAGTCCACCTTTTAAGAACAACATGAAGTTATTCCCCTAGGCCAAGGGGTCAACTGCAATTTATAACATTGATGCCTTTTATTGAATAAATTCCATCACTTCAGCATTATGAAGTTCCAACCAAATTGCCAACTGCTCCAACAAGAAAAGAAACAACTGAAGCACTGCCAAAAGGACCACTGCTAAACATAGTATTTACTATAAATAGTAAACACCCAAAAAAAAAGCCAACAAACCTCCGAACATGGAAACCCTAATTTTACCTCAACCAACCTACGGGCCTCCGGAATAGGCTAAAGAGCTACTGAACTGATCACTGATGAGAAGGGGACATTACATGGACCCACACTGATTAAATTGCAAGAACTCAAACAAGACGGGGTTGATGTAGGACTTGGTTTTCAACATGATATCTCCCTTCGTGACTATATAGACCTATGGATGAGACATATGCCCAACAAGGGTAATCAAGAAGATCACAATGATCTCAAAAGAAAGGTAGCTACGCTGAGTTTTCCTTTGATGGATCAGGGAAGACATCAACATGTGCTTGGGTTCAAAAAGTTGATACCTATTTCCAGTTGAATCCAATGCCTAAAGATGAAGAAATCAAATACATTGCCATACATCTAAATGGAATTGCCCATGAATGGAGGCATCATCGAATGGTTGTCAGTTTTTTTATGATTAGATTAAAGAGCAGAAATTTAATTCAAAATCAGACACAATAACACAGCATATACCTTGGGAAAACCCTCAACATGAGGGAGAAAAACCCAGCAACAATATATCACTTATATATTGAATATCAATGAATGTCTCCTTTACAAAGAGGCTGATATGGAGGCCAATCAAGAGCAACACAATCTGATGCTGATACAGAAACAATATAATGCAACTTGCTGATAGCAAACTCGACCTCCTTCAATTATATCAATCTGCACTTGATGATCTTTTTGATACACAAAACTCGCACTTATGAATATCGAACTTATGATGAATAATGAATATGAATTTGAATGAATAAGCATCGATCATATATACAAGATGAAGGGAGAGGACGTGACTCTTCACAACTTCTAGTCAGCCTCCACCAAAAGTCGGCCACCAAAAAGAATGTGACCCTTCATAAAATAGCGCCTATGAGAAGTCGGCCATATTAACAATAATTACATATTAATTAAATGAAGTGCCTCTTCATTAATATCAATATCATATAAATTTAATAGCCGTTCAGGCTACATTAAATTTAGCCTTAATGTCATGGCTGGAAGAAATCGGCCGATGTTGTAATCATCAACACTCCCTCTCAACTAGGAAGGATACTTCCAGCTGTATAAGACATGTCACCTCATCGCAATGTCAACCACAATGGCTACTCCCATATGTGGAAAAGAAACATATCACCTCATCATGATATCAACCATCATGGCTACTCCCATGAATGGTAAATGTGCACAAGTGCCCATCACGGAATCACTAAACATGATGTAGTCACCTCATCGTGAAATTCACCATGGCTACTCCCAGAGGGTGAAAAGCACAAGTAAAAGAAAATCATCACGAACTCTCACGTGATGTTGTCATGGAGTCACACACATGACATCCACCATGGCTACTCCCAGAGGGTGGAAACAAGGGCTTTCACCTCAAACCTCTCTCAAAGAGAAATGCATTAACAAGGGCTTGCACCTCAAATCCTTCTCACACAGAGAAATGCATTAAGGAAGATCACTGATACTAAGACTCCTTCTTAGCTAGGGCTTCATTCTCCACCATACCAAGCTTGTCTTGAAAGTACACAAACTTTATCCTGGAGAGAGGCTTGGTGAGAATGTTTGTTGTCTACTCATCAGTGTTGATATACTTCAACTGGATTGCCTTCCTCAATACCATATCTCTGATATAGTGGTATTTGATCTCAACATGTTTAGTTTTGTCGTGAGACACAGGATTGACAAAAAGCTTCACACAGCTTTGATTATCACAATGAATGACAGTCGGCTCCATTGATTGTCCAAACAATCCTACAAGGAACTTCCAAAGCCACATTGCTTCTCGAGTTGCCACACAAGCTGCAATATACTTGGCCTCTGCTGTACTCAGTGCCACTGAAGACTGCTTCCTGGTACACCAGGAGATCATCGCAGACCCTGAAACAACATCCAGAGGTGCTCTTCCGATTAGTGACACACCATACCCAATCAGAATCAGCATATCCATGCAACTGTAAGTCCACACCAGAAGAATATCTCAAGCCATACCCAACTGTGCCATGCAAGTATCTCAGGATATGCTTCGCTGCAACTAGATGTATTTGCCTTCGTTCACACATGAACTAACTAAGTGCACTCACTGCATAGCAAATATCTGGTCTAGTATTGACTAGCTACATCAATGACCCAATCAACTGCCTATACATCGTGGGATCCACCAGATCTGAACTAGCTACAGCCTCCTTAAGCTTATGTAAGTTGGTCTCCATAAGCGTAGACATGGATTTGCAATCCATCATACCAAATCTCTTCAGAATATCAATGGTATACTTCTCTTGACTTAGAATGATCTCATCAGGCTTCTGCCATACTTCTAAACCAAGGAAGTAGTGCATGAGACCAAGATCCTTCATTTCAAATTCCGAAGCTAACTCCTTCTTGCATTTGATAATGAGGTGATCTTCTTCGGTAAGAATTAAATCATCAACATAGAGAACCAAGATTAATGCTTCGCCATCAATTACCTTGAAGTATAGGTTTGAATCAGCATCATTCTTAGAGAAACCCAAGCTCATCAGGTAATGATCAATCCTTTAATACCAAGCACGAGGAGCCTGCTTAAGGCCATACAAAGCCTTCTTCAGCTTGCAAACATGAGACTCCTTCCCATGCACCTCAAAGGCATCAGGTTGCTCAATATATACCTCTTCCTCAATTACACCATTCAAAAATGTTGTCTTCACATCCATCTAGTGAATCTTCCATCCTTTAGATGCTGCAATGGCAATGATGGACCTGCCTAAAGTATAACAAGCAACTGGAGCAAAGGTTTCCTCATAGTCAACTCCCTCTTTCTGAGAGAATCCTCTAGCCACGAACCTAGCCTTGTACTTTTCGATGCTCCCATCAGCCACATGCTTGATCTTGAAGAGCCATTTAGAAGAAACAATAGATTTTCCCCTAGGTCTAGGTATGATGTCCCAAACATCATTCTTGAGAATGGATTGAGACTCTTCAACCATAGCATCTCTCCAAACTTGTTGACTAGTAGCTTCCTCAACACTGGAAGGTTCTGACTCAATGATTAGACTCAACAATGCAACATAGCTGGAAAACTTATGAGGTCTCTTACTTTCTCTGAATGTTCCTCTCGGGGCTGCAAACCTCTCTGCCTCCTACATTGTTTGTCTGGCCCAAAGAGGTCTTTTTATTCCAATCACAATATCTATAGGCCCATTAGTAGGTTCCAAAGGCTCAACTGGATCATCATCTTCTTTGGGTTTAGTAGCTTCCCTCTGAATCTCAGGAGTATGGTCAACTTCCATATCCTAAGGAGACTCTTGATCTTCATTGTTTGTCTCCATGTGGATGCCCTTGGATCTCCTGAATGCAACATCCTCTTCAAATGTAACATCCCTACTTATCTCAATTAACTTCTGACCTGGAATGTAGACTCTGTAGACTTTTGAAGACTCACTGTAGCCTACAAATATCCCCTTCGTGCCAGAAGGTTCCAACTTTGTCCTTTTATCTTTCGATACATGAACATATCTTGGACAACCAAAGATGCTCAAATGACTTACTTTCGGCTTCACCCTTGTGAATACTTCTTCAGGAATCATGTTCTCCAAAATGCGGTGAGGGCTTCTATTCTGAACATATACAGCTGTCCTCGATGCTTCAACCCAAAGGAAAGTTTGGAGATCTTGGTCATGAATCATGGCTTTGGCTGCTTCTACAATAGATCTGTTCTTCCTTTCTGCAACACCGTTCTGTTGAGGATTGTAAGGGACACAAAACTCCCTCTTAATCCATACTTCAATGCAAAAGTTACGGAAGCTACTGGAAATGTACTCTCCTCTGTTATCGGATCTCAAAACATTGATCCTCTTCTCGGACAAGTTCTCTACCTGAGCTTTAAATTCTTTGAACTGCTCAAGTACTTCCTCAAATTCTTTAGATTTCAAGAAATAAATCCAAGTCTTTCTAGAGTAGTCATCAATAAAAATAATGTAATACAAGAAACCACTCAAAGAAGCAAGACATTGCACCACATAAATCATAACGAATAAGATCTAGAATACTATTAGATCTACTTTCACTACTATGAAATGGACCTTTAGTATTCTTACCCAATGCGCAACCTCTGCAAGTGCCTTAATGCTCCTAGTTAAGTTTCAGAAGGCCCGTAACAATCTTCTCCATGGTAGGTAGTGCTCAAAAGTGAAGGTGAGCCAATCTTCTATGCCAAAGTTCACACGAACTTGATGAATCATGCAATAGAGCCTGAAGTGGGCGGGTGCAAAGTCTATAGAGGCTATCATGTCGAACTCCAATCACCCGAGCAGTCTTGATATTTGAGTTCTTCGTCCATGCAAGAACTTTGCCTTCTGAAAATGCAACTTGGTACCCCTTGTCCTCCAAAGCTGAGATAGAGACAAAGTTTCGCTTGATACCCGGAACAAATAGAACATCACTCAACTGCAAGGAAATGTCGGAATCCAAATGAAGAGAGGAGGTCCCAACTCCTTTCACAGAATAACTAGCATCATCTCCAATAATTACTTAAACACTAGAATCTCTCTCCACCAAATTAGTTAGATGCTCTCTAAATCCGGTGATGTGGTGAGAGGCACCACTATCAATCAACCAAGTATTGTTGTCAGTAGGCACATTGCTTGAAAGAGCATAATAGAATAGCAAATCGCCTGAATCCTTCTGCGGAGAGATCTCATCACCATCTGCAATGGAAGCCTGCTGCTTAGGCCTAGTTGGACAATCCTTTGCATAGTGACCATACTTGTCACATCTAAAACATTGAACATGAGAGAGGTCCTTCTTCTTCTTGAATGCAAGAGCACCATCAGATCCTTTATCTCTATTCCTCTAGAAATATCCTTTCTTTCCTTCTTTCCCTTTCTTCTTCGAGCAATGAGCGGCAAGAACATGAATATCTTCATTAGTAGAGCTTTGACCAATGCCTCTCGCAGCCAACCTCGATTCTTCTTGAATACAATCTGCTCTCAATCGATCAAACTTAGGAAGTTTTGATCTCGCACTGATGCCTTGAATGTATAACTTCCAAGATGAAGGAAGACCATTAAGAGCCAACATGGTCAAATCCTTGTCATCAACAATATGCCCAATAGTAGAGAGTTGATCTCTCAACTCGGTGATCTTCATGAAGTATGAGATGTCGGATTCTCCTTTCGCCATCTTCACATGATGAAGTTGTTGCTTTAATGCAAGAGCACGATTTGTGTTGTTGATCTCATACATCTCTTCCAAAGTCTTGAACATGTCTCTTGCAGTTTTCAACTTAGAGATGATTGGCACAATGTGGTCTTTCACGGAATCCACCAATATCTTTTTCGCCTTAGTGCCATTTTCTTCCATTGTAACTGCTCATTCTCATCGGATGGTTCGGGAACTTCACCCTCCACGAAAGTTGCTAACTCATTTTCTTCCAAGGTGAGCATGACTCTGAACCTCCAAGATGTAAAGTTTGATGCACCCTCAAGTCTATCTTCGATCTTGAGCCAGTTCACCATCTTGACGATAAGATAGATGCAATCAAAGATGAGAATAAGAATGGAGAATATTGCTACTTGACTAAATCTGATCACGATCTTTCTTATACCCGCTCTGATACCATGTTAGTTTTTTTATGATCAGATTAAAGAGCGGAAATTTAATTCAAAATCAGACACAATAACACAGCATATACCTTGGGAAAACCCTCCACTTGAGGGAGAAAAACCCAGAAACAATATATCACTTATATAATGAATATCAATGAATGTCTCCTTTACAAAGAGGCCGATATGGAGGCCAATTAAGAGCACCACAATCTAATGCTAATACAGAAACAATATAATGCAACTTGCTGATAGCAAACTCAACCTCCTTCAATTATATTGATCTGCACTTGGTGATCTTCTTGATACACAAAACTCGCACTTATGAATATCGAACTTATGATGAATAATGAATATGAATCTGACTGAATAAGCATTGATCATATATACAAGATGAAGGGAGAGGATGTGACTCTTCACAACTTCAAGTCGGCCTCCACCAAAAGTTGGCCACCAAAGAGAATGTGACCCTTCATAAAATCGTGCCTATGAGAAGTCAGCCATATTAACAATAATTAAATATTAAGTAAATGAAGCGCCTCTTCATTAATATCGATATCATATAAATTTAATGGCCGTTCAGGCTACCTTAAATTTAGCCTTAATGTTGTGGCTGGAAGAAATCACCCGACGCTATAATCATCAACAATGGTCACTATGGGCCCATGATCAGATCACCTCTTATAATGAGTTCACTGAAAGGTTAATTAAGAGATTCAATCTCAAGGATCCTGAACTCCATTTCAAGGAGTTAGCCCAATTGAAGTAGAGGGGATCAGTGGACTATATTGCTGATTTCCAAAGGCTTCTTGTTTTAGTCATCGGTATCTCATAGAGGAGATTGTTGGTTCTGTTCATGGACAGTTTGATGGATCCCTTAAGAGGTTGGGTCAAACCTCTCAATCCTAGCTCGCTACAGGAGGCATGCAAACTATAATATAAATCAAAAAGAGATGATCTTGTAGAGGAACCCAATTCACTCAAAGTAGGCATACAGGGAACAAAAAGTTTGCAAGCAAATCAAATAAACCATAGAGTAATGTGACAGATGTAGCTTTTGTATAATCTAACATTTTCTATGCTTTTCCTACACCTTTAACATTACATTATGATATAAGCACAAAACATGTCAAGAAAAACATTATGCAGATTGTAAATTTTATGATCAGATTTAATGCACAGAAAATTAATTCAAAATCAGACACAATAACACAGCAGATACCCTGGGAAAACCCTCCTCTTGAGGGAGAAAAACCCAGCAACAAAGATCACTCTTATATATATATGGCAACAACAAATCTCTTTACAATGAGACCAATTACAAGGCCATCCTTCAGCACCTTACACAGATGCAATGACTGATAATAATCTGCACTTCTAATTCTGCCCTTGAATAGATTCGCAACCTGCCCTTAAGGAAATTCGCATTTGACTGAAATAATTCGAACTTGATTGATTATGAAGGAATAGAAATGACCTTGTATATATATGCAATGAGAGAGAGGTCGCAACTCTTGATGCACAAGGTCGACCAAGGAGAGAAATACAATTACAAATAAAATATATTATTTACAAGGAAGGTCGGCCCTTATAGAAAATTATATTGTTGCCAATTCATAACACATATAAATAAATAGCCGATAGGCTATATTGATTTATGTCTTCACTCGTGGCTGGAAGGATGAACCCGAAGCTGCTCAATAACATTAACACTCCCTCTCAACTAGGGAGAGAACTTCCAGCTGCTCAAGACAAATCACCTCAACATGATGCCCATCACATTGGCTACAACTAGATGTAAAAAAAGAATATCACCTCAACGTGATATTAGATATCGCCTCAACACGATATCAACCATAATGGCTACAACCATACGTGAACAAGAAGAATATCACCTCAACGTGATATTAGATATCGCCTCAACACGATATCAACCATAATGGCTACAACCATACTATGGTAAGTACAAGTGTTCATCACTTGCGTGATGTTGTCACCTCAACGTGACTTTCACCATGACTCTCTCAAAGGGTGAAACACAAGTACAACATATGTCATGGAGTCACACACATGACATCCACCATGACTCAGCTCAGAGGGTGGAAACAAGGGCTTTCACCTCAAATTCCTCCGTCTCAGAGGAAAATGCATTAACAAGGGCTTGCACCTCAAATTCCTCCGTCTTAGAGGAAAATGCATTAACAAGGGCTTGCACCTCAAATTCCTCAATGCATTAACAAGGGATTTCACCTCGAACTTCTCTCTCAGAGAAGAACTCATTAAACAGAACTCACTGATACTGAGACTCTTACTCAATCAAGGCTGGATTCTCCACCATACCAAGCTTATCTCGAAAGTACACAAACTTGATTCTGGAGAGAGGCTTGGTGAGAATGTCTACCGTCTTCTCATCAGTGCTGATATACCTCAATTGTATTGCCTTTCGCGATACCATATCTCTGATATAGTGGTACTTGATCTCAACCTGCTTGATTCTGTCATGGAACACAAGATTGACAGATAGCTTCACGCAACTCTGATTATCACAATGAATGATAGTAGGCTCCATTGATTGCCCATATAATCCTGCAAGGAGCTTACGAAGCCACACTGCTGTAGAAACCCTTGTTTCCCCGTTTTCTCTGAATCTGACTGTTTTTATGGTTTTTGAAGGTTTTTGGTTTTTTTTTACTGTTTTGTGGTTTTTGAGCATAAATGCAATAATGCGATTTTGCAAGAAATAGAAAATAAATTCTATAAAAATTAATCAACTCTGGAAACAATAGTATCTAATGCAAATACGGATGCCAGTCTATTAATTAATCTTCTGAGGCGATTACAATAAAGATCCAATGACATGCAATCTAAAAAGCAATGATTTTTATTAAAGAACCTGGTATTAGCAGCAAACTGGAAATAACCAGATCTGGTACGGCTGCAATAAATGAACCCTTCTCCCTCTGTCCAATGCTTGCAGAATGATCCAGACACTGAGGCGCCTCCCAGAATGAAGATAGAGAACCAGAGTGAAAGGCGTTTTGCACAAGATGTAAGTACGGCCTGAAGATGAAGAAGTACGGCCTGCAGCAAAGGTACGGCCCTGTCACAGCAGCAAGTACAATGGTACGGCCTCTTGGAAACAATGTCCAGACTCCAATATAATATGCGCCTTGATGAAGAATGGCTACTGGATGAAAACCTAATAAAAAACTCTGAAGGTAAAAGATCTCTGGATGCTCTGTAATTTCTTCTGGATGAAGAAATTCCTCTGCCTGGCAATAAATCGGATGATATTTCACACCCTCTGAATCGCTTTCACTGGAGATGGCTCGTTCCCCAATGCTCTGAGACTGAAACCCTTGGCTTCCGTGCTCTTGACGAAACTTGATCAATTTTCAATAAACAATGACATAATGGCTCGAATTTCCAAGCAAATGCCTTATACTCATGAAAAGTGCGAATTCCTTAAAGATAGGGAATCATTAAAAATTCGACTTCTCTTGTTTAATTAATTCAATAGTCTCTGACCAAATTTTTCATTATAATTTAATATCACAAATGGCCCCTTCCATGATGGGCGACCCCTTCAGCTAAAATCACTTAAGTCATAATATTAAAATATTACAACTTTATATTATATGCTCCAGTTAATTAATATTTAATTAATTCAATTAAATATTAATATCTCTCTCAATATTCACCCGATGCACGAGCCGTCTGAAGCTGACGAATAAGGAAGTGATTCTGCACGTGATCCATCCATACTGCTAAAAATAGCAGGGGTCCCACGCTGAGTGCCAAATACTGCTAAAAATAGCAACTCAGGCTAGAAGTGTCTGAATGAGCCCGAACGAAAGCCAACTGATCATATACTAACAAGCCAAGCCAAGCTCCATCATGACCCTCTATCCATCCCATCAGCCTACGAGGGTCGCATAATAGGCTAATCCTGTGCTCTGAGAGATGTCAACTAGAAGGGGACATGACAACTACTTCCTGAGCTGCCATACAAGCTACAATATACTCTGCCTTTGTACTCAATGCTACATATGACTGCTTCCTGCTGCACCAGGATATCATAGCAGATCCAACCTGAAGAATATCTCAATCCATATTCAACTGTGCCACGCAAGTATCTCAGGATATGCTTTGCTGCAACAAGATGACCATCTTCAGGCTCAGCAGGCTCCCTCTGAATCTTCAAGCACTTGCATCAACCTTCTGACCTCTTCGTCCAAGATTGCCTGCAACACTTTGACTTAGATAAGTGTTTTCCAGCGCACACCTCTGGTACTGTAGAGAGTTCAAGGTAAACCTCCTCGACCTCATAGCAGATCACTCTATTCTAAATAGGTTTGCGGAGCTACCAATATCAAATCCAGATGACAATCTTTGAGCAATTATGATCTCAGCAGCTGAAGAGATCCTCTAAGGATTTAGCACCTAGCCTTGCAATACAGAAATCTTCACTTCTTCTCAGTGAGTTACAAAACTCCCTCTTGATCCCTGCTTCAGAGATTGCAAAGAAGACTTCTGGAAGTGGACTCCCTCTAACCACCAACTCAGTTCCATGGCTGCAAGTTGTGACATCACGCTTGATCATTTCTTTGGTTGGCATGACTTCCTCATAAGATGCCTCAAGCTTTTCATCGCTAAGCAATCTCTCATCACCTTCCAGCTTCTAGCTGTTCACAAAGCATTTTAGAGAGAGATTACTAACAGTTTATAACTATCCAAAGAAATATCAAGACTAGAATCATACAAGGTTTACTATTTCAGGTTATAGCATGAATACATAAGAATTTATGAATAATATTAAAATATGAATAAATAAATCAACATAAAAGAGGAATATATCAAAAGATCAGAATGAAGGGATAAGGAAACTTATCTTTATTGAATTTTGATATAACTCTTTCTTCCATCTTTTGCTCATTTCGAGAGTGCCAAACTCAGCACAACAAAAAGAACAATCTGCACAACTACGGATTTCTTGAATGCATTATGCAGTTAGCATGTAGAACCAACTCTCTCCAAGAGTTCAAGGCTCTATCACGGTTCATGCATAAGAGAATGATACCATCGAAATTACAATTCTCTTTTTATTTCAGAGTCACACTCAGAAATCTTCACAACCAGCATGAAATAATTTGCAATAAATGAGATCTTCAAAGGATCTTATGCTAGTGAACACAATTCAAGAGAAACCACTATTTCTCTTTACTAAATTACAAGATCCAAATAAATGAAATAACTCAACAAACAAAGAATACTTATCTTTTTAAATATTCTTGATGGATGCAATTACTGGACATAGTATGGAACGCTGCTCTTGCGCTCAAATCAGTCCACCACCTTCACGGTTTGAACATAGGCCCTTTGCAAAGTTAAATTTGAACATAGTCTTTGACCGTTCAAATTTATGATGCACTTCGTTTCCAGCTGCAATCCACCAAATTATGAAACAAATGTAACACGCTTACTAGCAACACCCAGAGACTTAGAGATGGATAAGATCATCACTCGTAAAATTTATCAAATCTGCACAACTCAGCAAACTGAGTTTCTCATAAAAAATATAAACAACAGCAAAAAAAGGAAAATACTTATCTCTTGTTGAAATCTCCTAAGATGTTGCACATAACCCTTCTTTCCTTCAGCTGTCGATAGACATAGAGCTTCAAGCAATACCCAATTGAATCCTCATGAAGTTGGCGTTTCAGGGAACTGTTTCTACCCGACAGCTCCCACCATAGTACTGACTTTTTGAATCATTGGTATAAAGGGCATGACTTCCCAGAACTTCCCCGAGAATATTTTTCAGAATAAGAACATTCCATCGCCAGAGCATATACAATTCAACGGATAGAGATGTTAGGCGACGGTGGGGAAGGTCATTGACAATAGACAGCTTCCCACGCAAACGATTGAATTCCCGAATCTCAACAGTACAATATTTCCAACCTGGAAAGAAGCTTCCGGCATCCAACAATGAACTACTTATATCTCTAATAATCTGAACATTAATTCCTTATCAACCAATAAGGAGAGCCTTGATTCATTGTGTTGGCGCTAAAAATCCAGAAGCTTGATATCTTTATACACCCAATAATCTTCCTAAAGATGGCGTGACTGAGCAACGCTGGAGCATACACATGAATATAACATAGGCAGCGAAGCTTAATAATCAGCATAAGCACGAAGGCAACTGAGTATAACACAGCTCCCACCATATCCAATTTAAATGGAATCGACCAGAAAATATTCAATGTGATCGATTGATGCAAACCTTTATTTGTTCCTGACGTTGAAAGTCAATCTTGAATTCACTAAGCCTGGTTCGCCTTGAATAAATATTAATTATGACAAAATTTATATGCCACGAATCGCCAAGTCTTCATCGTTGATGAAGCTTAGAGAAAACACGGCGATGTGACTCTACTAATCGAGACCATAAACCAGTGACTCTCCTCTCAAGAGAGTTCCGCTTGACTTAAGTGACTGAAGACTTCAACGCCTGGCAGATAACCAATGAAATTCGATTCTCATACACAACAAGCAGATCTCGATAAAAAAAACTGACTTATACTACTTAGCCAAACTAAATCTGATCAGATCTTTTTCAGACCCGCTCTGATACCATGTAAATTTTATGATCAGATTTAATGCACAGAAAATTAATTCAAAATCAAACACAATAACACAGCAGATACCCTGGGAAAACCCTCCTCTTGAGGGAGAAAAACCCAGCAACAAAGATCACTCTTATATATATATGGCAACAACAAATCTCTTTACAATGAGGCCAATTACAAGGCCATCCTTCAGCACCTTACACAGATGCAATGACTGATAATAATCTGCACTTCTAATTCTGCCCTTGAATAGATTCGCAACCTGCCCTTAAGGAAATTCGCATTTGACTGAAATAATTCGAACTTGATTGATTATGAAGGAATAGAAATGACCTTGTATATATATGCAATGAGAGAGAGGTCGCACCTCTTGATGCACAAGGTCGGCCAAGGAGAGAAATACAATTACAAATAAAATATATTATTTACAAGGAAGGTTGACCCTTATAGAAAATTATATTGTTGCCAATTCATAACACATATAAATAAATAGCCGATAGGCTATATTGATTTATGTCTTCACTCGTGGCTGGAAGAATGAACCCGAAGCTGCTCAATAACATTAAATTTAGCCTTAATGTTGTGTCTGGAAGAAATCACCCAACGCTGTAATCATCAACAATGGTCACTATGGGCCCATGATCAGATCACCTCTTATAATGAGTTAACTGAAAGGTAAATTAAGAGATTCAATCTCAAGGATCCTGAACTCCATTTCAAGGAGTTAGCCCAATTGAAGTAGAGGGGATCAGTGGACTATATTGCTGATTTCCAAAGGCTTCTTGTTTTAGTCATCGGTATCTCATAGAGGAGATTGTTGGTTCTGTTCATGGACAGTTTGATGGATCCCTTAAGAGGTTGGGTCAAAGCTCTCAATCCTAGCTCGCTACAGGAGGCATGCAAACTATAATATAAATCAAAAAGAGATGATCTTGTAGAGGAACCCAATTCACTCAAAGTAGGCATACAAGGAACAAAAAGTTTGCAAGCAAATCAAATAAACCATAGAGTAATGTGACAGATGTAGCTTTTGTATAATCTAACATTTTCTATGCTTTTCCTACACCTTTAACATTACATTATGATATAAGCACAAAACATGTCAAGGAAAACATTATCCAGATGACTAAAATATCTACAAGGAAGAAGAAATATTAATGATAAATTTCTCATGAACATTTCTAGAGTCCATCTTAAACGTAACTTGGCATATTCAGCATTAATCAGATATAAAAGCCAGAGTTTTGATTTCTAATAGAGAAAAAATCCTATATGTCAATATCATTAGTAATTTATAAAGAAAAAATTGAGATATATTATTATATATCATCAACTTGTTGATACAAATTATACTTTCATAGAGTTTATGTTGCACACACTTACCATTTAAACATTACAGGAAACAAAACAAGAAATAAAATCATATTCAATTTGTTTTCTAAAGAACCATAGAGTAGGAGTAAATTGTACCATATTCGGTGGCCTCTGGAAAACGGGAAACATCAGATACATATGCCACCTTATTATTTTTTCCAAACAGATATCCAAGAGATTCATAATCCTCTCCATGCATTACCTACATCCAAGGATTAGAAGTGTGAACAAGAATGTCCATTGCAAAAAGAAATAAAGGTGCTATGAAATGACTACTAAACCAAATGACAGAGTTACAACCGGCAGTGGAGTGAACTGGAGGCCAGCCACATTGAATGGTCTCTCACAACTATTTTCAATTATTTTCCAATCAAGTTGAGCAACTCGACGTATTTCTTGTCCTTCCTTAAGTTTCTTTTGTACCAAATATGGGAATTTTACTGAAACACTACCCAAAACATAAGGATAATCATTAGTAACAATGTTTTCCAATATTTAAACAAGTAAAAATGCATTTAAATGAGAAAAAATATTATGAAACAATCATAAGTGGCAATGAGAAAACAAATCATGCACAAGCCATTTGTGAAATTTTGTACAGCATTTCCAATTTAAGGGTAAAATGCAATAAGGAAAACATAAAATGACTATTAAAGCACACTATTTTCCAACACACATGATATCTTAATAAACAAATGAAACATAATTAAATGATCATTTTGTAATTGTATCTAGGTAATTGCAGTGTAGAAAATTGTTTAATGTTAGGAATTGTGAAACAAAAAAGTTGTGCAGCCTTGTAGATTATGAAACTTGTATAACTTGTTAAAAGTACAAATACAATTTTTCATCATTATGATGACTTTTAATTTTGACAAATACCACATAAATGTTACTGGAGTTCAATTGCACACATAATGTCTCCAATTTACCAAAGCGTTGGTCTGTACCAGAAGCAGCTCTAGTTGAGTCCAAGAGAGCCTGTCGTGACAGCAAAACAAATTGCCCAAAATATGCCAAAACACATCGAATAATAGCAAAATGTTTTGTAAATGATTAAATGCACTTGCTACAATGTAATGTCCCCATTTTTGCGAGCATCAGTTATTGTTGGATTAGCCTATCATTTTGACCCTCGTAGGCTAATGGACTTGATTAGAGGGTCTTCAAGGGTTATTACTTGGTCGATTGGCGACATTACTTCTCTCCAATGCTTTGCTAGGTTCAGTATTTGGCTTTGACAGTGGGTTTTGAGCTCAGACTGATGCACTTACTATTTATAGTAAGTCTCCTTGGCAGCGAGTCAGAGTTACTATTGTTAGCAGGGCACCTAGTCATATGTGGATTTGCAGTGTTGACTTCAGTTTCAGTTGATATGGCGTGATTTTGTGCATTTAATGCGATTAATATTTTAATGGCTTTTAAGTGATATCTAATTATAAAAGTATATTATAAAGTTATTATTTAACTTTATAATGAGTGGGGCCATTTTAAGGTGAATGTGCAATTAATACTTCATAGAAAAGCACACCATAACTGCGTAATATAATATAAAGTCAACAACAAAAGTTATTTGAGATATATTTAAATGATTAAAAAGCATTTTTGGAGGGAATTGTTTGAGGAGAAATATTTAAGGACTCAAAAGCAAATCGACCTCATCCATTATGAGCACTTGAATTTTTCTTTGTGAGTTCTTGGGATTTGAGACTGAAACCTAGGGTTTCAGCTGCAAGTCTTCACACCAGCATTGAAGAACGTGCCCTCTTCAGTGTTTATGCAATCTTGAGGCTGTGAAAGATCAGCCGAATCATTGCCTGAGAGTTGGTTTCATTCAGGAGTCATCATTGAGCAGATTTGTGAGATTCACATCAGGGTTTCTTCATCAGAGGATCAATATCCGGGTATGAATGTTTTCATTGTAATTTCATGACATTATCTGGAATAAAATTATATCTTCCTTTTGCAATTTTTGAGCTCTGTAAATTCTATGCTTTAATCTAGTAAAATCTTCAAAAAATGTCAAAGTTAGATTAGGAAGAACAAGCGGGTTCTTACATACAAGAAACATACTATCAAACATTACATTTGGTGGGTTTTCATTGCTTGTAAAAAAAATGATTTGTCAGAAATTGGAGATTGTTAAAAGGCATTAATCAATACTTTGATGTCTTTATTTTCTGCAAGTACACATGCACGCACGCACATGCATGTCACACACACACACACACACATAGATATCCATGCCTCATTATATATTGGATTTGATCTATCCAAGAAGTGCATATACAGAAGTTTTAGGGCATCGGAGGGTAAATGAGTGAGAAAATTGAATTTTTATCAAGTTTCACATTATTGTAAACTGGTCATAAAACTGAGAAAGGAAGCCATATAGCATTAACCATAGAACAGGTCAATTTGATCAAGAAAAGGCTAGTAGAAGCCAATGATAGACAAAAGAGTTGTGCTGATGCCAAACAAATACTCAAACATTTCTCGGTAGGAGAAAAAATTTTGTTAAGGGTAAACCTCAAAAGAGTACAATCAAGTTTGGGAAGTCCTCTAAGTTAGCTCCACGCTATGTAGGACCTTTCGAAGTTCTCGAGGAAGTTAACCCAATTGCATACAGAATTGCTCTACCACCCGCTCTTGCTAGGATACATAATGTATTTCATTTTTCCTATCTTAAGAAATATTTTCCAAGGAATAATCACATCATTGATTGGAATGCACTTCAGATTTAGGATCCCGGGGTGGTTATGATTGAGTTGCTCAGGGTGCTCAAAGCACGTAGGCTCGGCCTATGTAAAAGAGAAGTGTTGCAATGCAAGTTCCAATGGAACCAATATTCTGAAGACGGTGCCACGTGGGAAGACTATTTAGAGATTAAACAAAATTTTCCACATCTTTTCTATGATTATGAACCAGTTTTTGAAAACAATTATTGATATTTGTGTAATGATACTTTGGATCATCGGGGACAATAAATCTTAAGGGGGGGAATATGTTACATCCCAACCCTAAATTACTATTTACTTTTTCATTTTAATTTGAAATGCAGTGTGAATTTATGAGACTATGTTGATTAACAAGTAAATGAGATGAAAATATGAAAATGCAATGGTTTATTGAAACAACCCCTGTGGTGTTTGATTCTAGCTTCTGTGTTTTTAAATCTGATTTTCTGTGTTTTAAAATCTGACTTCTGTTTTTTGTGTTTTTTGCAAAGATTGAATGCTGGAAATTGGAAATATTGAAGGAATACATAAACTGAAATGGAAAGGCATAAACTAAAAGCCAGTATTGCTTTATTGATTTAAATCACAAATGAACATACCCATTAACAGAAACGTGGAGTTACAAGTCTGATTTATTTGTATCAGCAAAAGAAGGTCAAAACCCTAGGGCGCCAATTGCTGAATTTGTCTTGAAATGCTTTGAATCTGCTGTAGACCAACGTTCAGTCCAAAATGCCTAAATCTAGAGGTGATGGCAACCACAAACAGATCTGATCTGTTCTAAAACCGTGTACACTTCCCAATGCTGTATGGCCTGCTTCAAGGCCAACACGTGCTCAGCCAAAATGCTCTTAAAATGCTGTTTGAAGGCTGCACTAATTTCTGATCTGTACGACCAGCAAGGGTTGGTAATTTCAGACCCAAATGCCTCTTGAAACCCTTGCACAGTTGTCTTCAAACGGTGCAGCCAGATCTGGTTCTTTCCCACGTGCCAAGCTGAAAGATGACCTAAACTTTATTTGAAGCAATCTCCTTTATTTCTAACCTGCAATTTTATTACAAAATTCCTGCCTTATTTCTTAAACTTGAAATTTGTATAATGCTCAGATAATGATCCTGATTGTGATCATTCAATATAGATTCTTTGGACGATCTTGCACGCCTGTAGAATCTGATCTAAAAGAGGGTTTCATCCTCAATCAGCCATGGAAGTCAATTTGCAGCAACAGCAGCTCATAAAAATTATAATATTCTTGATGTGTCAAATGAAGCTCTCTCTCTCTTGCTTTTATGCTTGCCCATGCCCAGATTAGATTTTGCTCTATGAGTTGTCAATCTTATCCTAAGTTGCCATCCTTATCTTATGTGGACAAGATATTTTGCAATCCTTATCCTGAGTTGTCATCCTTATCCTCTGTGGTAAAGATATTTTGCAATCCTTATCCCTTGACCTTTGACTTTGGCTTTCTTCTCTTGACTTTTGACTTTGACTTTGACTTTCTTCCCTTGACTTTGACTTTCTTCCCTTGACTTTTGTAGAAATATTTTTTCCTTTTCTTTTTAGCTTGAAACTACAAGTGTGTCATTATTGACCCTGATGCTACTTACTAAAAATAGTAAGTAGCAAGGAACTAGTCCTGAAACCCCTCAGAACGATCCCCTAATCATCCTATTAGCCTATGGGAACCGTAGTAATAGGCTAACCCTGTCCCTCGAACCACTAGCTAGAAAGGGGACATTACATTTATGCAATGAAATTGATATAATGATGTATTTGTAATGTGATGAATGCAATATAATGAAATGGCTAACTACGTGTTTTTGGTTGCCAAGTGGATGATAGGTCTAGATGTCGCGCCTCCTGTGGATGAGGGGGAGTATCACCTAAGAGAAGGAAGTGGTTAAAGAACCAAATAATAAACCCCTCTGAGTTCATCAAGTTGTGCCTAGGTCGGGTTTGAAAGTGTTGTAATCAAGTAAGTTGAACCATGCTCATGTCTTGAGGTTGCTTAAACCTAAGTCAAGGAAGTTTCCTTGTAGAAGGCTTTAGGGTGTCAGTGTATTTTTTTATTGCAAAGCGAGTATATATAAATAAATATATGAATAATTAAGTTGATAATATCCTCTAATGGTTATGGTAATGATAATGTGTATTTTTGTATGCTTATATGCATCTTGTTCTTTTGGTTCAATCTTGTAAATATAAATAAGAAAATATATATGTATATATATATGAATATATGTATATGAGGTATGCATGGATATGTAGTACACATGTATATACCTATACATACGAAAAAATCATTTTGAATAAGTATATACGTGTAAAGAACCGGACCAATTTTTTTTGTTTTTTCATAAAAGATTACAATGCAACATGCACCCGTTAAGGTTAGCATAAACCAAAACGATGCAGAAAGTAACTCTAACCAGAATGTACACCAGGATCCCGATGCGGGCAAGGTGTGAGCATTGGTCAGAGGATCTCAAAGTAAATGCTGAACAAGAACTCTAACCAGAGATGCGCCGGTGAACGACGAGCATTCGGTCAGAGGATCCCTATCTATTGCAATACTGAAAGAGCTCAACACCAAGTATGTGCTACTCGATCCGTGATGGATCAGAGGCGACCATATGGCGGAGACTTAGGAAATTATAATGCAAGAAAGTAAAAGGCGGCAAGCCAGCCTCTTCCACTTCTTCAGTGGGAATTACAATTTAGAGAAATGAGATATAAGATTGGAATGCTGATAGTACTACTAACAGCTTACAATAAGATAGAATATACTCATAAACAGAAATGTTATGTCTTTCCAAGCTGCATATGATTAGTAAGCATTCACAATATCAAACTTGATGTCCAATACTTGAATCTCAACCAAGGAACAACTATCTTAAATCTGCTGTATCAGACCTGCACATAGAACGATGAAAATCTGCAACAAAATATCCACTTAAATGTTCATAACTTGCTCAAATCACATCCTATTGACACCAGACGAAGTGCAGATTGCTTATATGATGAAGGCGCCCAATGTGAAAGCTCAAAACCACTCTAAATAACTCTCATTGATTTGCACACATACCAAGACACCCCCTAAATGGTACGGCCCAGCAGCAAGGGCGATTTTTACTCAATAAAAATAAAGACTCACAATTAAAATCTGAAAGTTAGCTAGAAAGGTCGCCCTATATTGGCAAACAGATAGATGCAATACCCAGAATGATAACATTTTTATTTTCTGACTTGTGAGCAATTCTTACATTCTTCAATGACATTCAGCAACATCAGAAATATGACAAAAACACAAACTAGAACTCCAAAATGCAAACCACACAACTGAAATATGAAATCACTCAACTACAAGCTAACCTCTCAACTAGTTGCTATCTTTCAAGCAAGAAGATGAGCCAATGCTAGGAGGTGTGCTTTCCTCGAAGCGAGTGCCTGAAATCAATCCAGCAGCATAACGGTGTAGTAGACAGAAGATGCCAAATGAAGAGCTGAGGCCTGATTATATAGACGAGAGAGAAACATCTAGAAGCTTCCAAGGGCGCCCAAACCCTAATTTCAAATTCACCTTTTCCCTCCAAAAGATGGCGTCCATTTTCAACAATAAAACATTTCACTTTTTAAAATAAAATAATCTTCTCAAAAGGGCGTCCCACTTACTTGTCTCAATATTTGACATTTTTAAAATTATAATTTATCTCCTTATGACGCCTGGACCCTCAAAAGTCCCCTTTTTAAAAACAACTTAAAGTTGCACTACTAGGCAAGGGGTATAATATTAAAATAATAATATTATAATGAAATTACTTATCTCTCCCAGAAAAATGCGCCCAAGGCCAAGAACTGAAATGCCAGCTGAAACAACTAAAGAAGTGACCCAACTGAACTGTACCCGAACTGTCCACTGCCAGAAATAGAATTTACTAAAAATACTAAATTCGCGAAGTTGCCCGAAATGCCAAACTGAACACACCACTGCGAAGCTCTCTGAAAACCCAGAAAGAATCCGCAGTCAGAAACCCAAACTCCAAGCAACAACCACCTCAAAACTTGGAAACCCTAATTTCACCATCCGCACAGCCTACGGGTCTCCGGAATAGGCCAACGGTCAACAGAAACGATCATTGCTGAGAAGGGGACATTACAGTCCACCCTCCCCAAGATTGCTTGCCCTCAAGCAATCGCAAGTCTGGATGCTGTAGAATCTCCTCATCCTCCCAAGTAGCATCCTCCAATGGTAAATTCTTCCACTTTACCAAATACTCTTTGATTGTTCTCCTCCTCAAGGAACGCTCTCTGGAATCAATAATCTGTTCTGGAACCAAAGTCAACTGCCCTTCTTCATCCAAAGGAGGTAACTGTGATGAAGCCACAACGTTGTGTCCAAGTGCCTTTTTGAGGCGAGACACATGGAAGACATTGTGGACCTTACTACTCAAAGGTAGTTCCAACTCATAGGCCACCGCTCCAACCTTCCTAACAACTTTGAATGGTCCATAGAAGCGTGGTTTCAGCTTCTCAGCTCCACTCTTCTTAAGTGTGGACTGTCTGTAGGGTTGAAGCCGAAGATATACCATGTCACCAACCTCAAATGAGCGCTCAACACGCTGCTGATCAGCGTACATCTTTTGCTGATTTTGTGCCATTTGAAGGTTGTCCTTCAAGGATTTCAAAACATCTTGGCTCTGCTGCAACCAATCCTTGGCTTGGGGAGCTTTGCTATCGCCGAACACCAAATCAGCAAAGCTTGGAGCCTCGTAACCATAGAGGGCCATGAATGGAGACATCTTTATTGACATGTGGAAAGATGAATTGTAGCAATACTCTCCCAAGTGGAGCCATTTTACCCATGCTCTTTGCTGTTCTGAGACATAATTTCTGAGATAGCCCTCCAACCATTTGTTCACAATCTCCGTTTGACCATCCGTTTGTGGGTGATAGCTAGTGCTTGGAGTAAGCACTGTACCACTCATCCTAAAAATTTTCTGCCAAAAGGTGCTTAGGAACTTGCTGTCCCTATCACTCACAATATTTTTAGGCAACCCATGCAGTCTAAATACTTCATGGAAGAACAATTCTGCAACTTGAGCTGCTGTAAATGTGCTGGTGATAGCAAAGAAATGAGAGAATTTGGTCAATCTATCCACTACAACATAAATACAGTCTTTGCCTTGAGCCCTAGGCAACCCGGTGATGAAATCCATAGAGATACTTTCCCATTTTTGATTTGGAATGGGAAGTGGCTGCAGTAGACCAGCTGGAAGAGAGTGCTCATTTTTATTCATTTGACAAGTACTACACTCCTTGATGTGACGCTGAACATCATCTTTCAACCCCTTCCAAGAGAATCTCTCTCGAATCTGCTTGTATGTCTTGAAGTACCCTTGATGACCAGCAAGTGGACTGTCATGGAAAGTCACCAAAATCTTCTTCTTAAGTTTAGAATCAGCCACCAAGAAGATTCTTCCCTTGTAGTGGATCAACCCATCAACTACCTTGTACCTTTCATCATGAAAAGTACCTTCAATAACGCTGGTTGCAAACTGATTTTTGGCATAATCAGCAAGCAACAACTCCTTCCAATCAGCATTAAGCTCACACAATGAGCTCAAGTGAGGCCTTCTAGACAAAGCATCAGCCACAACGTTATTCTTCCCTTTGACATACTCAATGTCAAAATCGTAAGCTTGTAGCTTACTCACCCACTTCTGCTGTCTCTCATTCAAGTCCTTCTGATGCATAAAGTGCTTGAGACTGTTGTGATCAGTCTTGACCACGAATTTGCTCCCCACCAGATATTGTCTGAACTTGGCTAATGCATGCATGATTGCAAGCATTTCTTTGTCGTAGATAGAGTAGGTCCTCTCAACCCCTCTTAATTTTCTGCTCTCAAACACAATTGGGTGTTTCTCTTGCATCAAAACAGCCCCAATACCTTCCCCTGAAGCATCACACTGTAACTCGAAGGGTTTGGAGAAATCTGGTATGGCCAATACAGGGCAAGAACTCATGATTTTCTTGAACTTATCAAACACACTTTGAGCTTTTTCTGACCACATGAAAGCCCCCTTTTTAGTGAGGGCAGTAAGAGGAGCAGCACTTTGAGAATACCCCTTTACGAACCTTCTATAGAAGCCACAAAGACCCAAAAATCCCTTCAAATGAGTTAGATTTTCTGGAGGTGGCCAATCTACTATAGCTTTGATCTTTTCTGGATCAACCTTCACCCCTTCAGCGCTGATGATATGGCCAAGGTAGAGCAGCTCCTTCATTCCAAATTCACATTTGGACTCCTTTGCAAACAAACTCTCTGATTCAAGAATGCTAAGCACTTCCTCCAAGTGCTTGAGGTGTTCTTCCCACGTCTTGCTGAAGATGAGAATATCGTCAAAGAAAATTAACACAAATTTCCTCAACTGCTTCTGGAAAACTCTGTTCATGCAGGACTGGAAGGTTGCTGGAGCATTAGTCAAGCCAAAGGGCATGACTAGGAACTCAAAGTGACCATAGTGGCATCTGAATGCCGTCTTCTCAACATCTGAGCCCCTCATCCGGATTTGATAGTAACCCGATCTCAAATCAATTTTGGAGAAGAATTTAGCACCATGTAGCTCATCTATGAGCTCATCGATCCGAGGAATAGGATACCGATTTTTTATTGTGCTTTGATTCAAGGCACGATAATCCACACACATGCGGATGGTGCCGTCCTTCTTCACAAGAACTACAGCTGAAGCAAAAGGACTTTTGCTAGGGCGAATGAAGCCCATCTCCAGGAGTTCTCTTATGTTCTTCTCAATTTCATCCTTCTGCTTCTTAGGATATCTATACGGTGTTGTAATGACTGGTTTGGCCCCTTCCTTAAGTTCAATAACATGCTCAGCACCTCTTTCTGGTGGTGGCCCAGGTGGTAGATCAGCAAACACCTTACTCCTTTTGGTGAGTATGGATTGAATATCAGGAGGATATTCCCTCTTGGTCTCAACTGGACTGGCAGGAAGAACCATGCATTCCGCAGCCCACTCCACTTGGTCATGTCTAATCAGCCTTTCCATCCTTTTGAAAGAAACTATACGAGGACCACCATTAGACATTCCTCTCAAAACAACTCTCTTACCATCAGATTGGAACTTGAGCTCCATGGTTTGTAGGTTGAGAGAGATTTCACCAAGTGAGCGTAACCATTGTATGCCCAAAACTGCATCTGTGTCACCAATAGTAACCACATAGAAGTCATCTTTGACTTCATAGTTTCCCAACTGCAAGGACATGTTAGGAACTCTTCGTGTGCAGGAAATGTGAAACCCATCAGCCACCATGACTTTGAAGCCTTCAAATTCTTCAGTTTTGAGACCTCTCTTTGCAACCACACCTTCATCAATGAAGTTATGCGTTGCACCAGTATCAATTAATGCAACAAAGCGATGGCCTCCAACTCCACCACGAACCTTGAAAGATTCGTTCTTTTGGAAACTAGAGAGTTGGGCAATAGGGCCCCCAACTCCTTGTTCATGATCGGACTCTTCTGTGACTCTTTCATCCTCGCTGTCCCCAAAATAAGACTGCTGATCAGACATATCAGATGCTGATTCATAATCAGAATAGGTTCCCATTTGGTTATAACGCCCTCTTCCAGGACATCTATGGCCTTTAGTCCAAGGCTCTAAACATGTGTAACACTTGCCCTCCTTTCTGAGCTGCTCACGTTGCTCTTCAGTCAACTTAGGTGGGAACTTCTTGTGCTGATTAGAAGAATGTCTCTTATCCTTATCCCTCTTATGGCCAAAAGGCTTAGGCGGAAATTTAGGCCTAGGGGCTGATAACTCCATACTACGAGCTTTCTTGATTGCCTCATCAAGACTTGGTGGATCGAAAGCCTTAACCCACCCTTTCAAGGGTTCAACCAAACCTTCAGAAAACAAAACAACCAATCTTCTTTCGGTGATGTTGGGCACCATCACGGAAAGCCTCTGGAAATCAGCAATGTAAGAATCCAAGGAGCCATGCTGTTTGAGTTGTGCAAGCTCGCGAAATCTTACTTCAGGATCCTTAGTGTCGAACCTTTCAATCAGCTTGTTGGTGAATTCTCCATAGGTTCGAATAAGGTTATGGCCAAGAGTGACCAAACCATGGTACCACCACTCATGGGCAGCTCCTTCTAAATGGAGTGTTGCAAACTTGATGGCATCTTCTTCTGGCATGGGACGAAGTGAAAGGTAGTTGTCTAACTTCTGAACCCATGATCTTGCTGAACACGTATCACTTCCATCGAAGTGAGCCAATGTTACCTTCCCTAAGGCTTGATGGAAATCAGTTCTAGGAACCCAATTAGCTCGGTTATCAACTCTTCTTCCTTGTCTTCTGTCCCTCTGATTCAAGAATTGATCAAAGGACCATTGGTTCCTAAGATCAGGAGGTAGGGTAGCATACTCCATATAGGCTTGTCGGGCATCGTCTACCAAGGGAATGGGAGCTTCAACTGGTTGTTCTTCTCTTGGAGTGAATGTAGGAAAGAGCGGTCTAGAGGCTGATCCGCTAGAGATGGCATCATGCTGTCCAATGGTTCTACTACCTCCATTACCATTGTTTCCATTATGCCCGTTGTTTCCATTGACACCACTGCTTTCTCCTGTAGCATGGTTTTGATTCGGAATATGGCTCTGAGTAGCTTGCTGATCCATTCTAGCAAGTAATCGAGACATCATCTCAATCATTCCATCAAACTTCTTTTCCATCCTTGCATCCTTCTCTTCCATGGCTGTCCTAAGACTATCTGACATGTTCTCAACTGTTTTACCCGTATCCACTGTTATTCCAGTTTCTCTCAAAGCCTCTGAAAAAGTATCTGCTTCTGGCACTGACGGAAGCAGTATCTGTTGTCTTCTGGCCTGACCTCTGGTGAAGTATCTGCAATCACTGTCACTCATCTGACCACTGAATCACTGTTGGGCACAGGTTGGCAGAATCATGGCTCTGATACCACTGTAATGAACCGGACCAATTTTTTTTTGTTTTTTTCATAAAAGATTACAATGCAACATGCACCCGTTAAGGTTAGCATAAACCAAAACGATGCAGAAAGTAACTCTAACCAGAATGTACACCAGGATCCCGATGCGGGCAAGGTGTGAGCATTGGTCAGAGGATCTCAAAGTAAATGCTGAACAAGAACTCTAACCAGAGATGCGCCGGTGAACGACGAGCATTCGGTCAGAGGATCCCTATCTATTGCAATACTGAAAAATGTAGCTCAACACCAAGTATGTGCTACTCGATCCGTGATGGATCAGAGGCGACCATATGGCGGAGACTTAGGAAATTACAATGCAAGAAAGTAAAAGGCGGCAAGCCAGCCTCTTCCACTTCTTCAGTGGGAATTACAATTTAGAGAAATGAGATATAAGATTGGAATGCTGATAGTACTACTAACAGCTTACAATAAGATAGAAAATACTCATAAACAGAAATGTTATGTCTTTCCAAGCTGCATATGATTAGTAAGCATTCACAATATCAAACTTGATGTCCAATACTTGAATCTCAACCAAAGAACAACTATCTTAAATCTGCTGTATCAGACCTGCACATAGAACGATGAAAATCTGCAACAATATATCCACTTAAATGTTCATAACTTGCTCAAATCACATCCTATTGACACCAGACGAAGTGCAGATTGCTTATATGATGAAGGCGCCCAATGTGAAAGCTCAAAACCACTCTAAATAACTCTCATTGATTTGCACACATACCAAGACACCCCCTAAATGGTACGGCCCAGCAGCAAGGGCGATTTTTACTCAATAAAAATAAAGACTCACAATTAAAATCTGAAAGTTAGCTAGAAAGGTCGCCCTATATTGGCAAACAGATAGATGCAATACCCAGAATGATAACATTTTTATTTTCTGACTTGTGAGCAATTCTTACATTCTTCAATGACATTCAGCAACATCAGAAATATGACAAAAACACAAACTAGAACTCCAAAATGCAAACCACACAACTGAAATATGAAATCACTCAACTACAAGCTAACCTCTCAACTAGTTGCTATCTTTCAAGCAAGAAGATGAGCCAATGCTAGGAGGTGTGCTTTCCTCGAAGCGAGTGCCTGAAATCAATCCAGCAGCATAACGGTGTAGTAGACAGAAGATACCAAATGAAGAGCTGAGGCCTGATTATATAGACGAGAGAGAAACATCTAGAAGCTTCCAAGGGCGCCCAAACCCTAATTTCAAATTCACCTTTTCCCTCCAAAAGATGGCGTCCATTTTCAACAATAAAACATTTCACTTTTTAAAATAAAATAATCTTCTCAAAAGGGCGTCCCACTTTACTTGTCTCAATATTTGACATTTTAAAATTATAATTCATCTCCTTATAACGCCAAGACCCTCAACGTCCCCTTTTTAAAACAACTTAAAGTTGCACTGCTAGACCAAGGGGTATAATATTAAAATAATAATATTATAATAAAATACTTATCTCTCCACTAAAAAGCGCCCAAGGCCAAGAATTGAAGTGCCACCTGAAACGACTGCAGAAGAAGCCCAACTGAACTGACCCCAAACTGTCCACTGCCAAAAATAGAATTTACTAAAAATAGTAAATTCGCGAAGTTGCCCGGAATGCCAAACTGAACACACCCTTTGCGAGAAGCTCTGAAAAGCTTGAGAAAAGAAACGCCCGGTCGAGAAACCCAAACTCAAGCAACAACCACCTCAAACTTGGAAACCCTAATTTCACCATCCTTACATTATCTGGTCTCGGGAATAGTAGCGGTCGGCGAAGCGATCGCTGGCGAGAGGGACGTACAATATCCAACGAGCCCAGCCATCAGCCTTCGGGATTTGGAAAATGTTCGTACATGCGAGGTCTTTGGTGAAATACTGAAAAACGAAGACAACTCAGAAAATGCCTGTCTGGTCGTCTATTCTATCTTGGGAAAGGCACCTTTCTATTTGAGGCCTTAGAAGCAGTTTTCTTGCTTCGTCACCTCCAGAGATGTCTCTCATAGGTCCTTCTGGCTACGCGTCGAGACAGACAGTGGTTGAATCAGGCCATCCCAACTCCAGATATCAGAGATCAAAGTAGGGCATCAGGTTGAGAGTTGCACTTTCATCAAAATGGTGTTCGTGCCTTTTTAAGCCAGGGGCACTTTTACTTTAAGGGTCCTTAATGCAGCTTTTAGATGCCTTATGTATATTCGTTGGATGCGGAATACTCCTAGGCATGCAGTGTGCGTAGTTGCCTGTCAGTAGGGCTCATTGTTCATCGTCAATAGCCGTTTGAAGCGTCAGATGGCAGTTTTGAGAAATGGTTAAGTCTGACTCCTGAAAATCAATTTAATCAAAGGCGCCTAATTTTTTGAGGTGTTAAATGATGGATTTTGCAGTGATGACTCCCAGCAGACATTTCTTCCTTGCTCTGCATGCTTCGCAATGAATATACCTGTTCAGTCTCAGCATCATATGGTCACCCAAGAATCAGTGTCGAAGATGGCCAGTTGTAACTTTGTAGTCAGCTACAAAGTACGAAGTTAATAAAAAACGTCATATCTTGAGCAAATGGACGCCTATGAGGTCAAATGAGGATTTTTTGAAATCAGTGAAGTTCGCCGGTGAATCCAAGTGCTTTACTTGGTTTGTCAACTGATGTTAAATAATATTTAATATTTATTGTTGCATATTTAAGCATTAAATGGCGATTTTCTAAAATTGGCGCCTCTTTGTGCTATTGCATAATGAATATTTTATTATTATTTAAGTTTCGAACTTCAAGATAGTGTCAGTTCAACTGAAGGGGTCCAATCAGAAGCCTTATATTTTGGTCGAGGTTTTAAATCTTGCAGTAAACAACATGGTGCGAATTCTCTTTATTTAAGCATGGCGCCATCATTAAACAATCATTCAGCTTCAAGAAAACTCTTATTTTCAAGAGCAAAGGCGAATTTTACAGATAAAGGCGAAATTATCATCAGTCTCCAAGGGCGATTTCATCAAAGAATTCTTTTTACAGGTTTTTGTTCACATTTATCAGCAAGTTTGAAGAACAGGGGCGATTTTCACAGAAGAAAGAGATTATAAAAACGTCTTTTTCCTCCTTGTTTCTCAAATTTCTCTCAAAATACAATTCGCATGTTCCTGAAGTTGGCAGAATTTGACAAGTATGAACATCTGGATCATTTCTATATAGCTTCCTCGAATTAAAATCGTGCGCTTGATTTTTCAGGAATTTTTAACTCTCGAGCATTTGTTCTCAAGTTTCTAATTTTCTCAATTGAAAACTCTTTGCATGGTCGAGTAGAAGTTAGATTTTCGCATTTTTGACGTTTTGGGTTGTCTTAGAATCTTTTTCTGGACAAAACTCTTTGCATGGTCGAGTAGAAGTTAGATTTTTCGCATTTTTGACGTTCTGGGTTGTCTTAGAATCTTTTTCTGGACAAAACCCATATCTCGAGATTTTCGCCCGAAAATAACTCTTCAAAGGCTATTTTTTAGCCTCGTGAACTATTACAGCTTTCGAGAAATCTTGTCGAGAACATGAGTCGAGTTCATCCAGCAGGCGAGTTTTTGAATCACGGTACACTTTCGGCTTGAATACAAGACCAAAAGCGTCGCTTACTCCTTGACTTCATCATGACGCGAGACAAATCTTCACAAGGTGCTGCTAGAAGCAGCCCTAGATCTAGTTAAGATCAGAGATTCGATTATTCAAAACATTCAGCAATCCGGGTTATTGGAGGTCGCTTCCATACCTATCTTCGTTCATTGTATTGAGTTCGTAATGTCTTGTATTAAGCATCACAATTCTACTACTCGTGAGATAGTGTCAGTAGATGGACAAGTCATTTGCAGTCTCAAGCCTCTGGACGTTGAAAGAAGTTTTGATATACCTCAATACCCGCATAGTCTAGTTATTTCTATGGAGCAGTCAGGCATTCAACGCTGATGTGGACAAGTGCAAGAGTAAAATGGCAGAAAGATGGTTAAAGCAAGTGAAGAACAGATTGCGAAACAATGTGGGTCGTGGTGAGTACAAGGATGAGTATGCGATTCTAATTACACTCTTGAATTGTGTCTCAGGTCAATCACATGCAAATGTTTTCCAGCCTTGGATGTATTACATCATTGGTCGCATCATATCTGGGTAGGAGCATTACGACTGGGCATCCTTCATTAGCGATGTTATCCACAAGTAGATCATCGGTTTCTTAGTTGCTCATGAGTTTCACATGTGTTCTTATCTCATGTACTTGATTGCTTATCAGGGTCAGTTCCGAGGACTAAACACCGTGGGCATTCTCAGTGTTCAGAAAGTCTATCAGTATTATGATCAGCTTGAGTTCACTAAGGTTGAATGTCATTTCAAGTGTGTTCACGAGGCTTTTCTGACTTATATAGTGAAGAATTTAGACCGGGAGTTGCACGTTCGTATCTCGGCAGTTGCTAGAGCAGCAATGGATGGTTGGGCAGATTGGTTTATTCAGTTCCTGACATACACTGGTTTATTCAGTTCCTGACATACACCTACATCCAAGTATATGGATTTATAGGAAATCTAGCTATGCTTCCACGTTATCCTTCGGATAAGACAGTCTTTATGGAGTTCTTGAGGCAGTTACATGATGTTCATCGTCTTTTACGCCGCAAGCATAGACCAGCTGCCAATTTTCCTTTTCAGTTTGGAATGTATTGGTGCAAGACGACAATTGATGCCAAAGTTGCAGGACAGGAGCTAGAGAAATATCATGTTAAGTATCTTGTTGAGGCTCGTGCCTATGATCTTTGGGGTCATTACACAACTCGCCTTGCTGGACGCACATATCGTGAGCCTTCTATGGAGGATTATTGGGCAAATTGCACAGATGACTTCGAGGTTCACAAACCTAGTTATGGCCGCTTCTCTCTCTCATAGATTTTTGTTTTCTTAGTTTTTCAGAGAGCAAGTCGACACACAGCCGCTACCAGCAGTTGATTGGTACGCCAAGGAGTACACAACAGTAAAAGAGAGGTCAAGTAGAGTTATTCAAAATAGTATACTTTACCTCGACAACAAGAAGACTAGGAAGTTAAGTGTGCCTAGAGCAGAGCCGCCAGTGGTGAATCCTTCGCTACCTTGTCAAAACCTAAATAGAAGAAGAGGAGGAACCCTCCCAAGAAAGGTCAAGCGCCAAACAATTCAAAAGAAAAGGCGCTTGCTACTGATATACACACGAAGCCTGAGAGAGAGCCAGTTCAAAGGCTAGTTAAGAGTCCGCCAGTACCTGAGGTTCAGCCTCAAGTTCCTACACCAGTTCCAGAGTAGTCACCAGCACCAATTCACATTGAATTGGATCTAGACTCCCCATCTTGTAGTGGTTCTTCTACATATTCACTCTCGTCACAGCCTCCTGTTGCCAGTACAAACCCTTCCAGTAGTATTAGTCGAGATCAGTCTTGGATTGAAACTCAATTGGGAAGGAAGAGGAGGCAGCCATCCTATGTCTTGAATCATTCAGATTTTGATTAGGTTTACCAGGATGTGCCAGACAAGAGGGTCAAGAACATGGTCCATGTGGAGAGGAATACTGATATGGAGATCATCGTCGAGACTGCTATACCTCCACAGGCGAAGAGCTTGGATGAGTTGGAATCTCAGGATTTCGAGGTTATTACAGTCAACCTTGGTTGTAGCACACGCCAAACTCAGGTTGATCTCCTACAGGTTGCTACAAACAGTGCCAGGGATAGAATGTTGAAAGACGGAGAAGATAAGGCAGCCCTCAAGGTTGAAATCAGACAGCTTCGTCAATACATTTCTAACCTTGCTCACAGGTCAGATGTCATTGCCACACTCTCTCCGATGCTTGAGCCTCTAGCAAAACAAGGCCAACTTAATCATTTGGTTGAATATGGCAAGCGTTTGGATGAGTGGGAGGAGGAGGAGTTCGTTGCTAGAGGCTGTGCTATGCTTACAGAGTTATATCAATTGCGGTACAATGCACAAGAGGTCCGTCTACGTCTCTAGGATGAGGAGCGAGACATGGCAATTAATAGACCCCGGGATGAGATTATGATTGCTTATCTGAGTATGGCATAGGAATCAGCCACAGATGCAGAGGATAAAGAAGCTATCTACTCTTGGAAAACACAGTTGGTTTTCAAGGCAAAGATAGAGGAGACTATGGCGTTAGAGTTGGCTGAGAGTAGAGAGCACGTTACTAGTGCACTCTGGTTTGTGAGGACTTTAGTATCTCACTTACCGTGTTGATATCAGATTGAGGGTGGTATGTATATTGAGCTTACCGATGTTCAGTTAGAGCTCCAAGCACTCATTCATACTATTTTCAGTGGGGAGACCGTTGGCTGTAAAATTAATCAGCTTATAGTCATGTCAGCGTTGTTCGATGAAGCAACAAGAGTAGGGGTGAACGATCCCGGTCGCGGTTTGAGTAGGGCATGCTTTACCGCAGAGCGCGTTTAACTTCAATGAGTATGAGAGCTCGGATAGTGATCGGTTAACAATCATTTAGGATTGGTTGCTTTCCGAGATCCGCGATGTCGGTAGACTTTAGTTCACCTCTCATAATAGCATTACACATAGGTTAAACTTGGTTACCTTCTCAGGTGCTTCCCCATCTCATGCATATCTGTGCGAAGTCGGCTTTATTGCGCCCAGGTTTTATTTGAGTTCGTTGCTTGATGGTATTTATTCAGTTAACATGTGCTTTCCAATAGAGTGCGTAGCGCACATTGTCCATTTAGATTAGATGTTCCAATTAAGTGATGGTAGCTTTCTAGTTAACTGTATCATTTTCTTTATTAGGGTTTAGCAATAAAATCTTGCATGCTTGCAAGAGTGTAGTTGACTCAAGGTGATGTTAGGTTTCCCTACACCTTTCGATGTCTATAAATAAGAGCTTTCAACTCATTTGTGCAACTTTGCCGCGAGAGAGAAATATATCTTTGTGCCTACCTTGTCTTCAATTTTCATTACGTATGTATTATCACGATTGTAGGTTTTGCTATTATGATGAATTGGTATGCCCTTGGGGTTTCATGCTGGCAATTATAATGGTGAATTCTTTCCTTAGTTAGATCAAATTTGTTTTTGTGTTCAATAATCTTGTTCAGATTGAGATGATAGTTGCGCCACCTTGCCTTCAAGTAGAGAATCTGCACTTGGTTATCGTGTGTTGTTGTGAACAATAAACTTATTCGGATTGAGCTAATAGTTGTGCCACCTTGCCTTCAAGTTGAGAATCCGTACTTAGTTTATCGTATATTGTTGTTTCCAATAAACTTGTTTAGATTGAGCTGATAGATGTGCCACCTTGCCTTCAAGTTGAGAATCTATACTTGTTTATCATCAGATAGTTATCCTTGCTCCATTTTCTCATGCTTTGTTTTCTTGAGGAAACTGGATAGATTTTAAGTAATTAGCCTAGTTGTAGTTAGTGGTCTGCAAAACCGGAAAATACTTAGCTGCATCGTATAGAGTTTTCTTGAAAGCCTTGTACCTCTACAGCTGAGACAAAAAGACAGGAGATAGTTTAGATTACTTTTCCCTTTCCAAGCATTTTTTTAAAGCACAACAAGGGAGCTTCCCCTCCTAATTTGAAGAGCACTCATTGCATTGTGTGCATAGCTGTCCGTACCAACTTATACTCCAGAGGTGTTAGTTGTTACACCAACAGTCAAAACACAAAGAGAACGACAAAACCATCAAAAGAAGAGAAAAACTTCATTATTTAGCATAGTTTGGGGTTGAGAGACACCAGGCCTCTTACATAAAGACTGCGCTTGTCTGGTCTGTTGAGAGGGCTGATTTTTTCCCTTATTATTTTGAACAGTCTTAGCAAGAAATGCTTGCTCAATGGAGGGCGAACTAGCACCGCTACCAAACTGTTGTTTACAGCGATCTTGTTGAAAATGTATGGTGCAAAGATCTGAAAACTTCAAATCAACATTAGCTGAAGTAATGTTGAGAGTCTCGATAAAATGGTTGTAAGATTTTGGTAGACTTTTCAAAGTGATGATCTCATCCATCACGATAGAAAACATGTTCTACAGAAAGAATGCACGGCTCTTGTCAGAAGTCTCATGAAGATCCTTCAGATGGTTCCAAATCTCTTTCGTTGATTTACTAGACGAAACCTGAGGCAACTGATCATCAGTGACAGACAGCTTAATGAGCATCACCATTTCACGATTTTGCTCATCAAACTTTTCCTGGTCTTTATCACCTAATGTTGGTCTTGTCTTTTTATCCAAAATAATTTGGTCAAGACAACGATATTCAAAGATTGTCATCATGCGCTGCTTCTAGGTGTTGTAATTGCGCCCGTTGAATTTCTGACTACCCTCGAGCATAATATGAGATAATGAGGCCATTTGTTGACAGAGTAGAGATAAAAATACCTTGAATGCAAAGCTCTATCAAAAAGAACAAAATAGCCAAAATTTGACATGAATCCCGAGGATAGAATATACAACAGAAAGCTTCAAAATTGACTGTCCACCAATTGTAGAAAAAGAGAACAAAGCAGCCAGAAAAGAAGACTATATTGCCAAAAAAGATGAAGTCTCCACAGTTCGTAGCAAGAATGTTACTAGCAGCCAAGTCGACACCCATAGATAAAAACATTCAAAACACCGATTTTGGACAGATTGGCATAGTAGTGAAGGATGCGTTCACAGAGATACGCGGATAGCGCAGAGAGGCATTGACCAAACACAAGACGTGAAGTGCATAATTCGTCAATAAAGACATAGAATAGTCACAGTTAGAAAGAGCAAGCCGTTGCTCAAAACACTTAAACTGGAGATGACTCCTGTCTAAAGAGTCACAACCACACAGAATGAAAAAGTGATAGACAGAGATTGACGGTTTGAGCAGAAAGAAGTGACACGATTTGTAGATATGCAAATAAAAGAATCACACCAAACAAAGCTTCAAGGAGGTCGCATCCATTTATGATCTAGACAAACGCCAAAAACAAGACGTTTCCAAACCGACAGTTTTTGGAGGATGCTATAATAGAATATCTTCACGTGCACAAGAATACCTTCATGAGATGAAACGGCTCCAAAAGACACGAAGAACACAAGATACACAAAAAATCCTGACCAGAATC
>VDFB02352629.1:152111-206150 GCA_007258455.2 Sequoia sempervirens
AGTTTTCACCGGCAGTCCGGCAGTTTTCATAGTTTCGGCAGTCTCGAGGGTTATAAAGTCGGCTGGAATCGCCGAACTGACAGGAAAATGGACAAGGGCAAGAAACCGATGCAGCACCAGCCAAAGGTAGCCTCGGCTGCGAAGAGAAAAAAGATGGATGCCGATATTGACACGATGACATGGGAGAACCTGACCGGCAACGAGTGCAAGCAATGGTGGCGAAGCACTCCGGACGACCACTCTCTGAAGGTTGCGCTTCGACACGCTCGGGTGGACAAGGTTGTGCTCGTGCCCTTTTTCAGTTCTCGAGAGTTCGAGCCCTGGCTGAAGGCGATGGTGGAGAGCTACTGCAGGCACACGCACAAGTCCGTCATTGATTACAGAGGTTGCCGAGTGACCGTCTCATTCTGGCCTCAGGACTTTGAGCGAGTGTTCGGCGTCCCAGCTTCAGGAATAGGGGTTAATAAGCCCAAGAAAATGACGCAGGAACACAAAGAACTGCTGGTCAAGCAAGTGTGCCGAAGCGACTTGTCAGCCGAAGAACAGCGTACCATATGGAATACTGGCAATCGAGGCCTCCGGAAGAGTCACCTAGCAACGGCAGAATGGAAATGTTTGCTTGACCTGATGAAGTGCCGACTCACAGGGGCTAGCCGAGCGTCGGACATTGCCTTATGGCAGGTGGATTTCATGGTCGGACTCCGGGTTGGCCGAGTATACAACTGGGCGAGGCTACTCACGGAGCGGATAAGGGATTTTCTGGCGCAGAGGCATAAGGCTTTCTATATGACTCAGCACGCCATAGCTCTCTTTTTGGATGCCGTGCACACACAGGTGCCCGAGGGCAATTGGGGTCGGTTGCGGCCACTCACTCACCTGGACCCGGGATGGCCTACCGTATTCTACTGGTCGGAATTGGAAGCAAAGCAAGCCGGCGAGGGCACAGCCTCGGGGAAAAAGAGGAAACAGAAGGAGGCATCGGTGGAAGAGGAAACATCGGAGGAGGAGGCCTCAGAGGAGAGCGATGCATCGGACAGAGAGGAGCCCATTGACTTATCTTCCTCGCCATCGGAGTCGAGTCCACCGGCTGATGAGGAAGTATCTATTGCCATCGGGGGTCAGGAGGCAGGCGAGATTGACATACCAGTATTGCAGCCGGCAGGATTCACTCTTCCGACACCGCCAGCCAGCCAGAGCACACACTCGGTTACGTTCACCCTCCCCGTTGCATCAGTTGGAGCCGGACGGATGTTGAGGGTAGCCGCTTCACTGCCGGGAGCATCGCTAGGGTGGGCACCTCTCGCCACCACATCACAGGGGGCAGTTACCATATCAGCAGCAGGTTCCACTGCCTCGGTGGAGATATTGCCGGCAGTTTGCTCTCTTACACCACCGTCAGCATCGGCAGCCACAGGAGTGGCAACCTCGGCAGGAGTTAGGGGAATGACTGAGGCCACGGAGGAGACGACTCCAACCCTAGGAGCACCCGGGGTAGCACAAATCGACAGTTGGCTAGGGTCGGTGGGCCTCACTCTCGACGTGGACGAGCAGCCAGCCGAGCAACCAGACGAGCAGGAGAAGAGTCCCTTGGAGGGACAAGGGGATAAGGAGGGGCCGATCATTCACACCCAACAGAGTGAGACGGCCAGGATCGGCGAAGACACACTTGCACACCCGGAGGCGAGCATAGCAGAGGCACCAGAGACGGCCATTCAGGAGCCTCAGCCTGTAGTCGGGGAGCCGCCCCAAGAGGAGACAGAACATTGTATACCTTCTGATGATGAGGAGAACGAGGAGGGCGCCTCCACAGAGGGCTTCGTCGTGGAAATGTCTCAGCCAGACCCGTCGGATCCGGTAGGCACAGTACAGAGATATGTGGAGGAGGTCGAGCACATGGGCAGACTGATGATCCGAGTGGGACAGGTATCCAGGGACCTGAGGATTGGCCGATCACCTCTAGTAGGCCAGGAGGTTCACCGAATTCGGGGATTTGTGCAGATGGGGTGTGAGGCGGAGTTTGCTAGGATATTTGGCGAGGGGTGGCCAGCAGGAGAGACTCCTGCTATGATGAGAGCCTGGCGGGGTCGGCCACCGAGGCTAGTAGGACGGGATGCAGGCGTCTTGGAGAGTCTATACTACATTGAGCTGGCATTCCGAGATGTTTTTCTTCTGATGAAGCGCCAAAGATTTTCCACTGATGTGGCAGTATCTCGCCGAGTGGATGCCTATAGACTTCTTCAGCGGGTCAAAGATGAGTCTGCTGCGACCATCAAGACCATTCAGGATCACTTGACTGAACAATCGCAGCTGGCCAGTGACAGGGGAGCCCGATTAGACATCTTGGAGCCTCGGGTGGCAACCTTGGAGGAGGAGGCACAGCAGAAAGAGGTAGCCTGGCAGCAGCGAATGAAAGCATTGGAGGACCAGTTAGCTGCCAAAGAGGTAGAGTTGGCGGCCAAGAATGCCGAGGCAGAGCAGGCAAAGAACCAACTGATGGAGGCAGCCCGGATGGTGAAGGCGGCGAGGGAGAGGGAGATCCTGGCAGATCGGCAGCTTCGTACACGCACGGAGGAGCTGAGGCGCCTGAGAGCAGAGCATTCTTCCACCACTCCGACGTCATCGGTGCATCCAGGGACGCACTCCCTTCCCCCTACCTCTCAGTAATCTTATCATGTTGTATCTGTCGTCTGGAAGACGACTTTCTTTTTGGGGGGGATGATGTTAGTCGGATATTTTACTTGTTGTCGTTTGCTTGTTGTCGGCCATAGTTGGCCTCGGCCGTAGTTGGCCTCGGTCATACTCGGCAGTTGTCAAATAAAACAATAAGTTAGTAAAGAATAATAATGTCATGTAATGTCATGTACTCTCGGCAAAACATGTTCAAATTAGTGTTAATGTAATGATGTTATGAAACGTCGTGTCGGTTGGTTGTCTAACCACCGCCGAGCGTTATATGTAGTCGGGTGGGAATAGTCGGAAAATATACTGATGCTGCTATTGATTATGTGATGATTCTGAATGAGTTATGTTGTACGCATTGTGATACACTCTTGTACATGATATTTCCTGAGAATGAATAAAGCTTTGGCATTTTACTATGATATCTTTTAGTTTACTGTTTGATCCCATGTTCTGCATATTACACGTTTGCCAGTAAGTAGAATCCTATTCCGTAGGCAAACAAGGTATATGCTGTGTTATTGTGTCTGATTTTGAATTAAATTTCTGCTCTTTAATCTGATCATAAAAAAACTGACAACCATTCGATGATGCCTCCATTCATGGGCAATTCCATTTAGATGTATGGCAATGTATTTGATTTCTTCATCTTTAGGCATTGGGAAATAGGTATCAACTTTTTGAACCCAAGCATGTGTTGATGTCTTCACTGATCCATCAAAGGAAAACTCAGCTTAGCCACCTTTCTTTTGAGATCATTGTGATCTTCTTGATTACCCTTGTTGGGCATATGTCTCATCCATAGGTCTATATAGTCACGGAGGGAGATATCATGTTGAAAACCAAGTCTTACATCAACCTTGTCTTGTTTGAGTTCTTGCAATTCAATCAGTGTGAGTCCATTACGATCTTGAGGCTCAACTTTGGGTGGGAAAATAGGCATTAAAGGCCTTGTGCTTGCAGGAGCAGTATGTCGGTTAGAGGGGGATTTAACCGAATTATCTCCTTGGCCATTGTTGCCTCTGTTATGAACATTACAGTTGTTATTGTTGTTGAGCATAGTTTGGGTCATTAATTCCATCAACTAAGTCATTCTTTGATTTGTTGCTCTTTGTTTTGCAAAAAGTGCATTAAGGAGGTCTTCCCCTATCTAATCTTCACTCCTATCACCCATCTCTCCCTCTATATGCGCATCACCTCTTGTAGAGGAGTCAGTGCCACTGCCAGAAGGAGAACTTTGGTGTATTCCCAAAATACCAGAAGCAGTTCTCCCTTCAAGAACTTGAGTAGGTTGCCACTGTTTCTTAATCTCCCTATTGTAATATCTTCTCACTTTGTCACTCATGGACCCTACAGGCTAGCAGGAACACTAGCTCTGATACCACTATAAAAACCCTTGTCCAACCAAGTCAGATTTTTTTGATTTTATGCAGTTTGATAGAGCAAGCATTTTGTCAAACATTTTGTTGTTCTGAATTATTTCCAATTATTTAAGCTCATCCCATGGGTTGTTTGACCACGCTTAGTGATTCAGCATACACATTGATTCATTGTGAGCATTCATGAATATAAAATGATAACAACAATGTAATATTGCAATTGAGATGCAAATTCTAGAATGGCAATTATTTCAAACAATTCCTTAACTCAATATTCAATTAAGAATAGCTTAATATTAATTCACATATTCAGAACAAATGTCATCAACATTACCATTGCTCAATGATTGCACAGAATTAATCTTTCATTAATAAAAATGGTTTTAATATTGCTGACCTTAATATTAGTATCTTCATCATACAACTCAATCACATAGAACCAGTGATACTCCTCTGCATTGTGATACTCCTCTTCAATGATGCAGGGGCCTTCATATATAGTAGACATCTAGGGAGGTCCTGATTTGCAAATGTATAGTGGTCAGTTTGACTATGCTTTCCTTGTTTGCTTCCACGTGTATGCCAGCTAGCAAAAACACAAGTAATGGCTTCTTCAATCAATATCACAATTGCCTTTAAGGCTGTGATTGATATGTAATAAGGTGATGGCTGGGATAAATATGTCGATATCAACCTTTATCTCATGTGGTTGCCGACAACAAGGATGTCAACCCTTCTACTGTCTTCGATCAAGATCGATCACAAATGGATGCCTATAGAATATTGCAATTTCAGGAAATACATATATCGACCTCGAGCATATAAAAGATTTCGAATAGCAAATTTACCTTGTTTTGTGTGATTGGAGGTATACGATCATCTGCCAGTGATAATATTGCCGCTAGTAGTAATAATATAAATCACCTGTAATAATATTCAATTGCCTTTAATAATGTGAATTGCCCAAATAAGAGATAGCCGATCATGCACAAATAATGACCTTTGAGTAAGTATTGTCATCCAGCCAGTAAGGTAGAAGAACCACATATTAGTTGCTCATACTGGAAGATCAATTCAATCATCAATAGATAAAATCCTTTGAATGCACATATGTCTGCAAAATCTGAAATTATCGAAGTCCTGCAATTTCATCTCTGAAGGAAACTCACAAAATTGCACAAACTCCAACGGCTAGGGTGGATTCGTTTCACCACCGAAACCTTGAATCATCAAGCCCGAAAGCTCTCAAAGAAATGAATGAAATAAACTTCAATGCCCAATAATCCATTCCTCAATCACCATTATGTAGCTTTCCATGAAATAACCGTTTCACAAATATTTGAATATTGAACTTTAGGAGGGAAATAATATTTAGGTCCCACTTTAGACTTTATAATAATTAATTAATATTATTCGTAATACTTGCTTTTGAGAGAATAATATTAATTAATAAATAATTAATTCCCCTAATTTATTTAATGGCTTACGGGAATAAAATAAGCCACTAAAATATCCAGATTATTAATTGGGAGGGGACATTGCAAGGTAGCATAGAAGAGAAAGAGGGAGCAGCGATTAATAAGTAAAATAGCAGCAATCAAAAGAAAGCATATCAAGGCAGCAATTACTTTAAGACAGCGATGCATGAAGAACAATTAAGATTATTAATGGACAGTGATTACATTTCATAAGGCAGCAAGTAAAGTTTAAAAAGGCTGGGTATTAGTTAACAAAAGGCAGCAACTAATGAATTCATAAGGCAGCGATTTATATATGAAAAGGTGGCAATGGTTATTACTAGCAAAGGGCAGAGATCATAACTAAAAAGGTAGCGATCAAGTTTGAAGAGGCAGCAATAAAAATTTAAGAAGAGTCATGTCTATTTGGAAGGACATCATCATCTCTTCATTAAGATGTGAAGATATAAAAAGGAATAAGATATTGTGGAGAAGATCGCATGAGAAATATAAAGAAATATCATATATATACACCAAGTGTAGTGGATGTTGAGTAGTGGAGAGATATGTGAAGAATAAATAAGAGGAAGTAAGAAGTGTGCAGATTAGAAGATCTATCATATAAACACTAGCACATCTGTATGAAGAAAATATAGAAGGCAGATTTGTATGAAGGAAATATAGAAGGCAGATTTGTATGAAGAAAATTTATAAGGAAGATTTTTATATCAATAACATTCATTGAAGATATATGAGATTAAGATTCTTATAAAGGAGATTGAATTGTCCATTATCCATTGAAAAAGCAACATTCAAAAGGTGGAACCTTGTTTTGGAAGTTGCTGCTTCCTAAAGGAGAGATTGGTGTCTCTCACTAAGCTGGTGCTTAGTAGTGGGGGTTGGCGCCTACAAATTGTGGGGATTGGTGTCTCCAGTAGGTTGGTGACTACAAATCATATAAGAGGCGATTGGTGTCTCCTTAGGTTGGTGCCTACAAAGATTGTAAAAGAGATTTATATAAAAGCAATATTTTGCCGTGGTTTTCTCCCATAAGGGTTTCCACATAAATCATGTGTTCTTCTCGTGTTGCATAATTGTTAGATCTTATGTGAATGATATTGTGTAATTGATATTATTGTGGTTGTTAGTTTGAAAAAGTAAAAGATTGTTTTATTTTGATTCGCCCCCCTCCCCCCCTCTCAATTTAATCGTGTGCTCATCACACCAGTGACCAATGCAATTTTCATTGGTCCTGTTGTGACCTTTTCACACATCGCCCCATTCAAGATAGGGGACCCCACTAAATTTTGCTTTCCGTTCGGTCTTTTTTGGCTTAAGGTTTTCTTCTCTCTCATCCATCGCACCGATATGCGCCTTCCGAGGGTTGTGTCGTCATCGAGTAGCGAAAATTTTGGCCAAGTCTAGAAATTAGGGTTTCATCTTTTCAGCCAATTCAGGGGCAAGTAAAGTGAGAAAATTGAAAATTGAACTTAATGTTGTTGTCAGCAGACATCCAGCAGGTTTCCAGCCAAGTTTCATCAAATTCCAGGTACTTACTATTTTTAGTAAGTCTGCTATTCAGAGCAATTTGTCAGCTATTTTGAGATTACGATCATCACGACATTAATTATGTCGGGCGCTGCGTGCAAAATTTGGCCAACCGGATAACTACTATTTTTAAGCGATCCACGCCGGGGCCAGTTCGAAGTCAGTCGCGAGTTTTTCTTTGCATATGGATATTCCTTCGGAGTTTTGAGACCAGCGATGGCGTAACATGCAAGTCGAGATGACCCACTTCGGAGATTGACCTTGAGGCTATTTTTAGAATGCGAATGTCGAGGTTTCTTTTGCATGTCGAGGGTGATTCACGATGGGTTTCGAGAGCTTCGGCGATAGTGTGACATGCAAAAGCGAGGATTCTCCTTTCGATGGGAACTTGCTATTTTTAGCGGGTATGTCTGGCGGCCAGCTTCCAGCGGTCCAGTTCACGAGCGATACCGGTCGCAGCGGCTTAGAGAACAAAGCGGAGATCTTTGTCATATGCAATGCAAATTAGAGGTTTCGGCAGGCCTAAAATGACATCAAAGTCAAAATCTTGAGAAATCGTTAATAGCACCTTGTCCAGCTCTTCAAATATCTGGCTGGTGAAATTCGAGATTAAATGAGACACTTACTATTTATAGTAAGTCAAATTGGAAACATGCTAAAAATAGTAAATCGATTGCATCGTCGATTAATGTGATAGATCCGCGTGGTGAGGATACGCCTCATTCAAATTCAACCGATCAGACTTAGGAGCTACTCGAAGCTTATGAGCTTACTGGTATAGTAGAAAAAGCCCACCTTAGCGGGCTATAAATAGCGGGGGTGACTAAAGTGGCGATTAATGCGGCGAGGTTGATAGGGTTATGAAGAAGCTATGTTTGAAATTTCAAGTTGATCCGAACTTCAGAAGTGCAAAATTGAGAAGACTTACTATAAATAGCAGGGCACGTAAGCTGGCGAAGATGATGAAAATTTGTCTAAGTCTGGAGTTTCGTCCAGCAGGCCTGGCAAAATGCGCCCAGACTGATGAAGAGGCATGAAAAATTTCTAAGTCTGAGCTCATCCTGCTCTGGGGGCAAAATGCGCCCAAGATGAAGAAGTCAAAGAAAGTCAACATTGTTCGTCCTGCAGGCATGAGGAAATGTGCCCAAAATGAAAGAGGGAAAAGTTTAAAAAAGTTTCTAAGGCATGAGAAAATCCGCCTCACCCCTCCAAATGCGCCCAACTTGAAGTTTATCCTTCTCAGGCACCAAAATGCGCCCAAGGCAGGAAAAGTCAACAAGGTCAAACGTTTTCATCCACCAGCAAGGGTAAAATGCGCCCAAAATACAAGCTTGTCCTGTAGACAAGGCAAAATGCGCCCAAAGCACAAGGAGGTCAAAGCGGTCAAAGTTTCTTATCCTCCTCAGGGGGCAAAATGCGCCCAAAGTCATGCATGTGAAGACGAAATTTGGAAGGCGAAGAGTCACTCTTGAGGCGTTGGAAAAAGTTTATCCTTCACACACATCAAAATGCGCCCAAGGTGAAGGAGAGTCAACAAAGTCAAAGATTTCGTCCTCCTCCATAGGCAAAATGCGCCCAAACTTGTGCATGTCAAGACGAAAATAAAGAAGATGAAGGGTCACAAGGGACGTGGTGGCAAGTTCATCCTCCTCCTACATAGAAATGCGCCCATGTTTGTATGTGAAAGGTGAATAAAGGTGGTAATTAAGGTGAAAAATTTGCCAAAGCGTGGTGAAAAGTGGTAAAAAATAGGCGTTATCCTCCTCCACACTAAGAATGCGCCCAGACTGATGAAGAGGCATGAAAAATTTCTAAGTCTGAGCTCATCCTGCTCAGGGGGCAAAATGCGCCCAAGATGAAGGAGTCATAAGGTGTTAAAAATATTTTCTAAGGCATATGCTAGGCGTAATTTTCTTCAAGTGTGATACGCCTAAGGTGGTGGAATAAAATGAAGTGTGCTAGGCGCCTCAAGTAGAAAGTGAAATATTTTCTAAGTGTTGGAGAACTCCTCTAAGGCGTTAGAAATTTTAATAAAATTGCCTTTCAAGTGTGAAGTATGAAGTGAGAAATAAGGCGTGCCGGGAATGAGTAAATTCTTCCAAACGAAGTTGATAAAAAAATTCCTCTCCATTGGCAAACAAAAAAAAAATTCCTCTCCACTGGCAAACAAATTTTTTTTTTTCTAAGGCAAGTTCTCAAAATGCAAGATGATTAAAATATTTCTAAGGCAAATTATTTTCCCTTGGAAAATACGCCTAGAGCTCAGAGTGATGAAATTTCTCCGTGGAGCACGAGCAACTTTCCTCGGCGGAGATGCTTGTCCCGAAGGCGATGATAATGCAAGATGATTCAAATTTTTCAAGAGTCGAGCAACCTGAGGGATGATCCACACGAGCGAAGAAACGAATTTAAAATGGTGAAAATAATATTATTTTCTAAGGTTCAAAATTGAAAAATTAAATAGAACCACAAGACCGTTGAGTACCCATGGATTGAGACGATACGAAGAAAATTTGTAAAGATGCTGAACATTTTGCGATGATGAATGGATTTCCAAGTCGTTCAAACCGCCGACGCACTTTTCGATTGAGAGGAGGAATTGTCCGATGCTCAAATTGTGAATTTTCCTAAGGAGAATTTTAAATTTTTCTAAGGCAAAATGAATAAAATGTGTTTTCAAAGTGAATTTTCTTGAATGATGAAGATCGAGGTCAGTTGCCTGAATAATTTTGATTAAATTCTTCGAGGATGAATTTTCCAGAGCAGAAGAAAAGTTGAATTCAATTTCAAATGACAGAGCTCCGGCTGGTGAGTAAAAAATGATGAATTAAATTTTTTCGAAAAGGAATTCAAAAACGCCAGTCAAAGTCAACTTTCTAGAAGAACAAGATTCCCGACGACTGGAGACAAGTGTCAGAGATACCAGAGAGGGAAAATTCGAATTCTTGAAGTGGAGTAGTGGAGTTTAATGGCACTGGCTAAAATTAACTTCTTCTAGAATTCGAATTTTAGCTATAAAATGGAGAAGTTTTTCACTTGTTTTCACAGCTGAAAAGGTCGAACTTGCTCTGAGAGTAAAGCATTGCAGTGAGTTGCTGAAGTTCGAATTTTGTTGGAGCTCAAATTTGCAGCTGAAGGGACACCTTGAAGTTGCTGAGAAGTGCAATTGCTAAAGTCAAGAAGTGCTCACTTGCTGGTTGGAAAAGATGGCTGAAGCAAGGACAACTAGAAAGGACAATGGTGCCTCAAGACAAGCTGTGATCAAGAAGCTCAGCAAAACATTCATGCCAGAGTCAAAGTTCATTTCAAAGCTGGGCAGGTTGACGGATACTAACCTGGGCTCCGTCAACTTGGAGACCTTCAAGAACAGGCTGTTTGGGATTGGTAGTCATCGGGCTTCAGTCACTTCGCACAACATCGTCTGAAGTGGGCTATATGCAGCTGCTGGTTTTCCGCCAGCTATACAGTGTTCGGAGTTGATAATGGAGTGTGCTAATTGCTATGAGAAGGAACACCGGTCGATCATGTCACCAGATGGCCAAGTGCTTGCCAATCTTACTTCGGCAGCCATTGGTGAAGCTTTCGGGATCCTGGTGCACAGGAGTATGATTTACAAGTCCAGGGAGCGAGCAGAGCGGATGTATGCTTCTGCTTTTGAACGGTGCATGGAGACAATTAACACCCACTGGATGAGCACTCCCAAGCCTTCTCGTGCGAAGTTGCCGAAACAAATCATAGCGGAGGATCTGAAACAAGAGTACTGTGATCTTATCATGATGTTGAGTAGGGTTGGTGGTTGCCCACAGTCCTACATTTTTGAGCCTTGGATGTTTTATTACATCAACCTGGTGCTAGAAGGCAAGGATTATGTCAATTGGGCTGAGATGATCAGCGATAATATACATGAGCAGCTCCTGAGCTTGAGGAGGACTAAGACGTTTTACATGAGCTCCTACCTTATTTATATGTTGGCACGAATGACGAGGTACAGGGGGATTTCTTATAAAGAACCTGTTGGATGTGGCCCTCATCAGTTCAAAATCCATGAGGCATGTACACAGTTGCACCTGTCAAGCACAACCTACTACAAACGTGTCAACGACTCATTCACCATGTACATCACAAGGCTGCTTCAGGAGCGGTTACATCACAAAATCTCTAGAGATGCACCGAGGAGTTGATCGAAGGTATGAGTCTTTGGTTTATTCAATTTAGATTTTCATACATTAGAACGCAGGATTTTTTCTTCATACCCATATAGAACAAGTGCGGATAGAATAATAATGCTAGAGATATCGGTGGTTGCTTGCCTTTGACAAAATCCAAAGAAGAAGAAGAAAGGGGGTTGGAACCGAATTGTTTATGGAGCCTTTCGGATGAGGTCGTGATCGCCGATCACGAGGCTGACTACTGAAAGTGAGCTTCAATTTTATCACTTCTCATATCATACAAGTCGACAACATTATGACCCACATCATAACATCAATTGGGTGTTGTCGGAGGAGTTTAAACATAAGGCCACCATAGAAGATTATTGGGCTGATCACGGTTGATGAGATTGAGTAAAAGGAGAATTTTTTCTCGGTTCTGGAATTACTCACGATCGAGGGAGTGTGAGGTAGTCGGTTGGACGGGTTAATGAAAAAGGGATATGGTGTTGTGCATCGGATTATCGCATTTGTTGAGAGATGCTCCCACTTCCACCTATAGATTGGTCAGAGCCCAAGGTTGCGGATTTGGATACTCTTTCCATCCCGGTTATGACATTCACTAGGGCCTGGGTTGATAGGCGAGTAAGCAGATTGAAGAGTAGGTCAATTGCCTTGACTTACAGCATGATGGGAGATCACAGGGGCGCCCACCATAGGAAAGAAAGAAATAGTTGCTTGAGCCTCCACGAGTCGATTAGTACCTTTGGAACCGTTCTCCAGAATTATCTGAGGAAGTGTCTTTGTTTGCTGATTAAGAGTTAGGTGAATCGGTACCCGATGATCTGAAGGATGATATTCGGCCTCCCGCGGAGTCGGTTAGCGAGTGCCAATGTACTGTCGAGATCGATCAACCCGATGATAGGGACTATTCTTTGACCCTCGATTTCAGCGGGAGTTAGGGCCATGAGCGATGGTGATGATGATGATATAGTGTCGGGTGATACTCGACCGCGGGGCCGATGAGCCTCGCCCGAGAATGATAAGAAGTTGAGCGAGGTTAGGAAGTCGAGCCGCGGGGAAGCGGCCCTTGACCTCTGATATAGGAGTGCGGAATTGGCTCAAAAGATAGAATGAGAAGCGGGAGTGAGGGAAATTGATCCGGTTGAAATGGAAGGAGTTCTTGAGCTGGGATCAGTGCACCTCCACTTAGAAGAAGAAGGCAAAGAAAATTTTTCGAAGATCTCGAGGGAGGATGGCTCGTATTCTTCGCGTTGTCCACGAGTCGAGGGCAATGGAATGAAGCAATTCACGAATTATGTAGTCCGACTACAGTTTGGGGCCAGCCCTCTTGGTGCTTTCAGTTGTTGAGGAGTGTGATAACTCCTTCATCAAGGATAGGTTGTTCAAGAAAGAAGGAAAATACAAAAGGTTGGCTTGAACACAAGGCCTTGATTGGATATGTGTTGATTGTCGTTCTTGAGGCGGGGATCTACAGTGATAGAGCCTCGGCGGATATTCTGATCGTCCAGTGACTTGAAGCTAGAGTTAGGGAGGATGTACGGAGAGATAAATTAGGTCACGGGGAGTTAAGTCTTTGAGACAGAGAAATTCATGGAGGACCTATCCTTTGCTTTTCAGCAAGCCTCTACTATTTTGGCACGGATGGACGCGGTGGATCATGCTTGGGGCGATGCCTCTATCTATCAGAGTAAGGTGATCCAGCGTCTTGAGGTGTTAAGGCATGTGCCATTGCAGTTGCTGATTGATGGAGGTGTCATTCAGGCGAATGACCGATATGATTTCTCTCGGTGGTATTCTTCGGCTATCACAGGGCGTGGCTTCTTCGATGCGGCACAGGCAGATTCAGCCAAGGTACACAGGGCTATGGCCAACATCATAGATGGAGTTCAGAACACCTTTGAGGCTATATTTGCTAGGCGGCTGAATCCAAATGAGATAAGTTTTGATAATTTGAGGGGTTTGCTGGTGCCTTTCTTCGCAGATGTTAAGACCTTTGTACAGGATGATTTCGAGAATACTGCTACATTCTCCACTTTGATCCAGAACACGCAGGACTCCTTAGGCTTGGAAAATCTTGTACAAGGCCGCGAGCATTGATCCGCAGTGCTAGAGTTCCGGTTAGATTGTGTTCCGATTTGATTCATGAGGTTGAGGCGTACTTAGCGGATTTGTTGAGTTGGCGATTGAGCAAATGGGAACCTCTTGGAGCCGAGGATCTTCTAGAAGCCGAATATGGAGTATTTTATTACCTTTTCTATTTTTGGGGAGTGAGTGGGAATCTTTGATTCATTTAATGTACCACTCCCTATTCTGGCAGTTTTTAGGGTTAGGGCTGAGGTGGCACGATTCTGGCCACTCTATTGATTGTAACCCTAGCCGTCTTTTGGGACTTGGCTAGCTATATAAAGGGGGAATCCCCCTCATTTGTAATTCATTAGACAATAGACATTAGATCAGGCATTAGCATTAGAGCTAGAGATTGGAAGGATTGCATAGTAGAGTATAGTAGATCATTTTGTTAGTGTGGAAGAGAAAGAAAGTTTTCCCTTTGAAAACTTTTGAGGAGATTGTTGTGTAACACTTTTTATGATAATTGATCTTTTCATTGATGATGGAATTCGTCTTGTCATAGATAGCTAGCAAGGTCTCTTCTTCCTTTCGAATCCAAGTAGCGTAATTTTCATGCAAGTAGCTTACTTTGGTGTGTGGTGTTTTATTGAGATAGCTTCGCTTGATTCCATACCACTAGCGGCTTGTTGATGAAAAGTTCGCCTTGTGTGGTCGACTGGAGATTATTTTGTGTTTAACTTCAATTGTGATTTATATGCTTATGTGCGTCGTTGTGATGGTGTATGCATGTTAAGTCATAATCTGAACATCTTTTGCTATTCCTTTGAAGATTGCACCGATTTTACCGAGGCTGTCCGACGTGAGGCTAGGTAAAATCTGGTTGAAGTCTATTGAAACGAAGCCCCACATATCCTGCATTTAGAGTAGCATATAAATTTCTTAGGCCTTACCCCTTTTACTTTCAGCACATTTCTGATTAGTTTTAGGAAAAGAACCACACTGCCAAATCATACACGTGAGAATTCCCCTTCAAATCCTACATTAGCTGCTAACTGTGAGAAATCTGAACAATTGCGTAAGTCCCCTCGTACGAACACAGCATTACACATCAACCAAACTGGGTCTATTCGCACTTAAGGAACCTTGGAGTTGAACGCACGAACTTTCTTGCAATCTTAGCGTGCGGAATACTTTGATCAAGAGAGAACGGAGTAGCCCCAAACTATTTTGTTCTTCGGCTGATTGGTGAGGTCACAAAAATCGCATCAACAGGTCCACATACATCTGTATGAACCAGTTGAAGGACCATTTGTGCTCTCCAAGCCTGTCCTAAAAATGGAGAGCTGTGTTGCTTCCCTGCTTGGAAAATTCTGCTAACACCCTATATCTGCTATTGGATTTTAAGTAAACCTTTAACCAATTCTCTTGAGCAAACTGAGAGAGATAAGAAAGGTGGAGATGTCTATAATGTTGATGCCAAAGAGTATTGATAGAAGATGAACTCTTTGCAACCATTGCATGCTCTTGAACCTCTCCAGTGTCAACTAGCCAATACAAACCATGATCTTCTATGCCAATTGCAATGGTTTTCTTGGAATCCTTGTCAACAATATGGCACTTTTGTGTGCTGAAAATGACGTCCACTTGGGACAATGTCGCATAATTTGACTCATTGAGAGCAAATTGAGCTTCGTGCCTAAAACATTGTATACACCAAGGAAAATAAGAGTTTTCCATCTGGAGGTTATTTGAACATTGTCATTGTCAACAACTATATACTCCTCATCTTCATCGAAGATCACTAAATCAGAGCAAGTCGTGTACTCCATGAACCAATCCTTCCTATGAGTAAAATGTTGAGATGCTCTAGAATCAATATACCACACAAAAGACTTGACCTGATTTGCTGGTCATTTGGCCATGAGAGCAAAGAAAGTTGACTCTTGCTCAAAATGCTCTATGACATGAGCCTTTTATTGAGATCCTCCTTGGTTGGATTTCTAATCAACCAACCTCTTGTTGTATGCTTATTCACGTGACCAAGTTTACTACAATAATGACATGTGATAATCTTCAAATTCTTTGAAGTATCATTAGAATTTCCTTGATCTTTCTTTTGAGACTACTTGCCTTTGCCCTTGTCTTTGGCTACAAAAGTCTATTCCACACTCAATTAATCATTTTTGGTACTGAATTGCTTCTTCCATTTGTCTTGTTGTAGGTTTTTGTTGTACAAATCATCAAACTTCAGGTCAACAGTTTTAGAAGTGATATTGAATGTCTCAATGAAATTTTCATATGTTCGTGGTAAGCTTTTCAATGTTATGATGACCATATCTTCTTCCATCCTTTGACCGATGGCATCCAATCAATCGTGAATGTCTTTGATCTTTATCAAATGATCTTGCAAAGACATCTTTTCCATCATGATCAAAAACAACATATTTTTAAGGAAGAAGGCCTTGCCTTTATCTGACGTCCTGTGCAGATCTTGTAGGTGTTTCCAAATCTCTATAGAGGTTTTGCCTGATGGAACCTCCATAAGCATTTCATTTGTATAGATAATTTAATGAGCATAATGGCTTCATGTTTACACTCATCAAATTTGTCCCAATCTTTACCTGCAATTATGGGACGATTGTATGTACCTAGGACAATTTGATCCTCTATTTTTAGGTGTTGTATTTTTTGCCAATGAACCTCTAGCTGCCTTCCAACATGATATTGGACAATGAAGCTATCCCTCCCACAATTCGAAATTACGGAAAACAAAGAAACTTGTTAGAAAAACAAAATCACTGAAATTTTTGGGTAAAAATTTGCAAAGCCTGAGCAACAAAGTTCTGCCCACGATTTTATTAAAAAACTGGCAACAATTTGCAATAAAAATTTTGGAAAATTTTGAACAGTTTCTTGAAACTCTAGCTACCAAATTTCTGCTATTATAGTCACTTGATTTTGGAAAAAAATAATAGAAAAACTCTAGTCAGCCATGTTTTTGACAAAAATTGGCAAGAAACTAGGAAAACCTAGCATGATCAGGGCAAAAAATCACCCAGAAACCTTAGGTGTTGCTAATCGTTTGGGGAAAAAATCAGAAAACCCTAAGTATATGATTTTTTGAAAAAATCGCATATAAGAAAAAACGTAAAAAAATTGTAGAAAAAGAGACAAAAACCATGTTTTTTGAAATTTAAGTTGATTTCCATATCATAGAGATATAGAGAGTAAATGAAATAGAGAGTTTAGCACATGAATTGTAAAAAGTAGGATTTTGTTGTTTATGTTCATATTGTTGATTACATTACATTGCACAAAGCATACTTCATAACGCATAAATAATAACTAGATGGTTACAGTTGATAAAATTTCAATTACAATATAGTTTGTACAGAGTCAACCTATAAACTAAGTACAAAGTTCCAAAAAATCAAAAGTAGCCAATGTCTCTTGCTACTACAAATAGAGCTATGCTAGAGGGCTGCAAGTCCTAATGATAAAGCTCTAGTTTAGAGCTTCTCCTAAGTTGTTCAACCTCATGATATCCAAGTTGGCCTCTAGAATCTCAAAATCCTCAAGCTCAAGAAAGTCATTAAAATGACAATTTTTTTTGTTGAGCAAACATCATAAATTACAAAACAGGAATCAACTAGTTCATATTTGTGATTTAACAATACTTGCAATTTCTAGAACAATGTCAAAGAGAACTATATGAAAAGTGTGAAAGGGAAATTATATGACAAAGGAAGCAATTGCAATGTTCAACTTAATGTGTTTTGAATCAAATAGCTCAAGATATTGTAATAGAAAATGCTTTTGAAACAAAATCTTAAATCTCAAAAGACCATAAATGATATTGAAATGTTCTCATTGATAACTATTTTAGTAGATTTGTAAAAGAGTAAATTCTGGAGTGCTAAATATTTTCCATTAGATAATAAAGACCTACTAGTACAAAAGATGAGAGCAACTATTTAAGCCACAATTTTAGCTATTATTATTCAAGTAAATTTTCCTTGATTTTGCGTATAAGTGGATGATGGAGTTAAAAACATTGGAGTTTGAGTTGAGAATTTGAGAGATTATAGGTACAAGTTTCAATGGAAAATAAAAGCATGAGGAACTTTCCCTTTCAATGGGACAGTTGCAGCTAAAATCTATCTGGATCCTTAAAGAGAAAATATATGAGGTATGCTTTGGGAGGGATAAGATAAGCCCACAAGACAAGGCATGAATTCTCTCAAGGAATGTATTAGTTTGCCTAATACCTATTTAACATGCACGGAATGGTACACTATATATGTCTAAAGCATTCATGCACTGCTATTGTATTCCCTGCAAGCCTTCTAAACCTTCATGTATATGATGTTCCTAAATGGAATGTAGTTCCCGAACAAGTGCAAGGCATGATTTGAATAGTGTGTTCTGCAATGGTAGAAGCATTAAGCCTACAAAATAAATAGGAAATTTAAATATAACCAAAACAATCCTTCATTTTAATATAAAATACTGCTATAGTTTATTTTTTTTCAGCACTACAAGTTGTTTTTTATCTTTTTGATAGGAACCATTAAATGTCTATATACTAGTATGCATATACTTATGTTTCCTAGTTGATTATACAATTGTCACTACCCTACTTGCTTATGATTAAAACTTGATGGTCAGTGTCAAATTGAAGCTCCAAATTATCACACTTTGTTAGCAATCTGAAAAGGAAATTTGTCCCAACCTAACCTTTGTAATCTAAACAACCGCCTTGGTATTATTGTTGACAATTGAAATGTTAAAATTCTTTTGAATAGTCAAGGATTACAAGAATTCAAAGAAAACAAACCTCTTTAGGTTGATATCAAGCCAATAGAGTTTCGTTTGATTTTAGTCTAGATTTCTATATTTACTTTTGGAAAATATTTTTATAAGGTTCAAATTGTTGATTTAGTAAATAATCAGATCAATATTATTAAAGAAGAGCCTTGCTCTTATAGACTTTACAAACCTTACAAATTAGGGAGAAGATCTAGTTAACTGAAAGAGTTAACTAAACGTTAATAGAAACAAACTAAAGCTAAACTGAAAGAGTTAACTAAACGTTAACAAAAGCAAATGAAAGCAAAAGAGTAAGTTAACTATATGTTAACTTATGACTAACTGAAGAGTAAATAAAACTAAGATGACCATTAATATTACATTTAGTATTTAATACAAATATGTTAAAAGAATAAGATAGAAGCCTTACTTAGTATTTATGATATTGCCTACTATTTCCCACTAAATTGTGTCTTTGGATTTATATACATGGAAAGCATTACTACAAGCCTAAGGCAACACATCTCTTAACCATTCCGTGTTAATGTCCTTAACATCAAACGTAGAAGCATACCAAAAACCGTCTCTATTTTAATGTCCTTAACATCAATTAGAAATATATGTCCATTCAAAGTTGCTTACTTGCGATTTGCCTTAGCAACTTGATGAAATCTAGTGAATCTTTTATGGTGAACCACGTCCCAATGGCCAACACTCAGTTTTGTGCTAAAAATCAACAAAAAAACCCAATTAAATAGCGATTTTGTACAATTATGGTTTCACGATAGGTTGGTTGGGCAATTTTTTTTGCAATTTTTACATGATTTAAACCCTTCCAAATCGTTGAACATCATGGCTGATTAAATTGAGGATTTTTTGGGAAAAAATCATTTCGGCAGAAGATTTTTTAAAATTCAGGATTTTTGCAATTTTTTGAGGATTTATGCTTCTTTGGTTTTGCCTGATGGAACCTCCAAAAGCATTTCATTTGTTGTAGGTAATTTAATGAGCATAACGGCTTCATGATTATGCTCATCAAATTTGTCCCATTCTTTACTTGCAATTATGGGATGATTGTATGTACCTAGGATGATTTGATCAAGGCACCTGTATTTGAAGATCGTGAGCATCCTCTATTTGAGGAACACAAAAATATATTGAGAAGGGGGGGGAGGAGGTGAATCAGTATATTAACAAATTCTTACCCTCTCAACTTTTATCAATTTTAAACTCTAACACAATATCAACCATGCAAGAATATAACAATATGAACAAGTTGACACCAAGATTTTACGTGGAAACCCTTACAGGAGAACACCACAGTACAAATAATGTACTTTATGAATTATATAAGTTTTACAATGAATGTAGGCACCAACCTACTTGAATCACCAACTTTCACAATTTAGGAGGCAGCAACCCACAAAGAGCACCAACTCCTATCTCTGATTTAGTTGGCACCAACCTACAAGGAGCACCAATTCCTAAATCTGATTTAGTAGGCACCAACCTACACTTGCCAAGCACCAACTTAGCAAAAGATGATAACTTCAAAAACAGTGTTCCACCTTCAATGTTGCTTCTTCAACGGATGATGGACAATTCTGCTCAAATATGTCTCCTAAACTTGCACCAAGTCTGCTACAAAGATCTGTCTTCACAACTTCTCTTAAAAGTCTGCTATAAGGCTTGCTCATAAATCTGTAATAATATTGCACATAATCCTTCGTAAATTTGCTCTAAATCCATTCACAAATTTGCTCCAAATTCCTTCATAAATCTGAATATATTTCCATATGTATCTTCTTTACATTTGCATCTTCTTCTCTTTACCAATCTGTCATAAATTCTTCTTTCAAATCTGCATATACCCTTATTACAAATCTACCATAATCTTCTGTATAGATTTCTCTTATATTCCTCTTCTGTATCTTAATGAAATTCTCTTCTATATTTGTATGTGCCTATCTGATATAACTTTAATCCCTGACAATTCTCATACCAATGATTGCTGGCATATAATGCATTTTATACTCAACAGTTCTACTTATTCATCTCACACTCTCTTTAAATCTGCTTACAAATGATAATACATTATCCATATATAAGCTCTCCTTCAAATCTGTAGTTGTATGTTTGATGTTTCTCTTATTTCACACACATTTCTCTCTTACAAAATGATATGCTGCTCTGATTTCTACACAGCCATTCACTCTAAATGATTCTATTCCTTTACTTCTCATTGCCCTTTTATATACTTGATTTTATCCTAAAAGGGACTTACCTCGAGTTGATTTGACCATCCAAATGGTCATGTCCTTTAGTTAGGATTAATCTATTGCTTGCCAAATATAACCGCTGACCTTAATGGTTATTAATTGTTGCTGCCTTCATTGAATTGCTATTACTTGAATAACCTTCATTGTACTCGTATCAAATTGATATATATTAACCATGTAACCCCAAATATATTATTATAAGTTGAAGCGGAGTTATTGACGTCAAATGCTGGTTGTTGTATCCATTTGAATATATGTGCCTGGTGAAAATCTTGTGGAGGGATTGCATAGCACCATTATATCTGCATCAGAGAAGATAAAACTGTAGCCACATTTGATAATATCACCAAGCTTTGTCCACAACATTTCCAAGCGATAATTGCTTGTTCGTAAGGTTCCAACGATATACAAATAATGGCCTTCTGTTACGCACACAAGAGACGGATTGTATGCCATGATATTTGTAATGATAGTGTATTAGACTATTTGTAATGTCCCTTACCTAGCCTTGCTCTTGAATTCGCTTGTTTGCCCTAGAATTCGATTGTTGATTAGGTTTAGGGTTTCTTCTTTCCAAAAGGAATGTGTTTCTCTAATGAAATAATCCTAGATTGAAATCTGCATTCACCAATTAAAAACATTTCCACATACACATATTTGTTAGCAATAATATCTAGATATCCACAATATATTCATAAACATAAATCAATTAATGAAGACATAAGAGGAGTGCCATAGGTGGATCTGCCCTGAAGCCCTCATGTAAACTCAAGAGGTTGTCCATCACAATCCTTCTTGCCTAGGGGCTTAGTACCTGCATACTCCACTCATGGCAACACCTCGGAAGACACTCGTCCTATCAGGGGAGAGGAACCATAAGTCCAAGTGGCCTAAGGCCTACCACCTTCTCTTGCCCAATCCCGTATCTTGGGCCTAAGGGGCAGAGACCTAGGTGGGACCCCCATCTTTCTATAACCCAATCCCTAGTCAAGGGCCTAAGGGGCTGCAAAGCCCAATCCCTTGTTAAGAGCCTAAGGGGCTGCAAAGCCCAATCCCTTGTCTAGGGCCTAAGGGGCTGAAAGTGGGGTTTTTAGGCAATCCAACTTCACCCATGTTTCGTCCATCCTAATAGGTTTACAAGCACATAGTAGACAATCTTTAAACAATCAGATATATTTGCATTCATCCAAGATTTATTTCATGCCTATAATCAAATATATTTTCATTTACCAATGGTTCTTTAAGTTCATCATTTCCTATGATAATTCTCATTATGATAAGATTAAAGGATGTCATTATATCAATAATCAAATTAACAATTATCTAGTTCTTATACTCAAAATATGCTAAATATTATTGCTAAGTGAATACATCACCTGAGTTGTTGTATCTCTCCATGTTTTCTGATTCCTTACTCGCCTCCTTCAATCTTATATTGGAATGATCATAGGATGAGACAATTCATAAAGATACATAATCTACTTATGTCTATGTTAGAGAATCATCATTACTTATATGGCTTAATAATTGTTACAAATATCATTATTGTCTATTCATATTATATATATGTCCTTATACATATATATCTATGATTAATTAATCTAATTACCTTTACATATACTTACTTTCTATATATATATATATACTTATCTATATATAAAAAATATATGTATATATATCTATGTATATAACTGTGATAATAATATATTAAAATATTTACTACTATACTCAGGAATATTCACTTTATTACAGTCCACAACCTCTATTCATGTTTCTGCCTTTATGTTTCCTTTTTTCATTCCATCAGCCACCATGCCTTTTCGATTTGAAGCTATCTCTCCTTTAATACCCATATATGGTCAAGGGACGTGGTCTTTCAAGGTATCTAAGAGTCATGTCTATTAACTAAATGTTAATTGCTGTCCATATGTTATATTTATGTAGTTTATGTTTATTACATTAGTTTTTATATATATTTTTATATTTATTTATATTATAATGATTTTAAATATTGGAATGGTCAATATATATATTCATGCATATATTTTTAATAATTGTATTTATTTATTTGTAATTACTTGTGAATATTTAAAAACATGATATTTATTTATTTATAAATCATGGGCATGATCATAATCAAGTATCATTGATTGTAAATATGAATTTAGTCTATTTGATAATTGTATTATCAATTATAATATTATTCATAATATTTAGGATTCTAATATTTAAATGGTAATTACTTATTTTTATATTTTACTCGATTTTGTTATTTGTATTTTAATATTGAAGTTTTTTTTTTAATTATTTTTTTTATTGTCGCTATTTCAGGGACATGACAGTCCTCCCCGCCCAAGATTGCTTGTCCTCAAGCAATCACAATTCCAAACATCCTTTCACATTAGGAGTCACATCTTTTCAAACCTCCTCCCTTTTCTTGAGGGACTAATTTAAGTCTTTTGCAAGGTTAGCTAAGGTTATATCCTTAATTGGATTCTCCTGGTGAAAAGCTCTCCTTTTGTATGACAAATTTGAGGGAGTCACAAATAGTCACAACTCTTTAATATTGCATTTGGATAATAATTCAGTTTAAGATAAGTTAGTTTGTTAGTGCCTCCCAACCCCATAAACATTGTGGTAGACAACCTTAATAGTTTTATGCATAAAGTAAACATAATGATGAGCTCTATCTGAATGAAAAATTAAAAAAGTCAACCAAGTATCTTAACCAAGCAAGCAAGTAGCTCTAGTAGACAAGTAGGTAGCTCAAGCACGCAAGCAATCAGTTCAAGCAAGTATGTGACTAGCTCAAGTAGATAAGCAGGTAGCTCAAGTAGCTCAAGCAAGTAGGCAACTAACTCAAGTAGACAAACAGGCAGCTCAAGCATGCAACCAAGTAGCTCAAGCAAACAAGCAAGCAGCTCAAGCAAGCGGGTAGCTCAAACACACATACAAGTAGCTCAGCCAAGCAAACAAGTAGCTTAAGCAAGCAAGCAACTAGATCAAGCACACTAGTAAGTAGTTCGAGCATGAAGGCCATTAGCTCAATCAAGTAGGCAACCAGCTCAAGTAGACAAGCAGATAGCTCAAGCATGCAAGCAACTAGCTCAAGCAAGTAGGCAACCAGCTCAAGTAGGCAAGCAAGTAGCTCAAGCATGCAAGCAACTAGCTCAATTAAGTATGCAACTAGCTCAAGTAGGGAAGCAAGTACCTCAAGCATAGAAGCAAGTAGCTCAAGTAGGCAAGTAAGTAGCTCAAGCATACAAGCAAGTAGCTCAAGCAAGTGGCCAACTAGCTCAAGTAGACAAGGAGGTAGCTCAAGCATACAAACAAGTAGTTCAAGCAAGTAGGCAACTAGCTCAAACACACACAGGATGGCAGGAAAGATGCTCTGATACCACTGTAATGTCCCTTACCTAGCCTTGCTCTTGAATTCGCTTGTTTGCCCTAGAATTCGATTGTTGATTAGGTTTAGGGTTTCTTCTTTCCAAAAGGAATGTGTTTCTCTAATGAAATAATCCTAGATTGAAATCTGCATTCACCAATTTAAAAACATTTCCACATACACATATTTGTTAGCAATAATATCTAGATATCCACAATATATTCATAAACAGAAATCAATTAATGAAGACATAAGAGGAGTGCCATAGGTGGGTCTGCCCTGAAGCCCTCATGTAAACTCAAGAGGTTGTCCATCACAATCCTTCTTGCCTAGAGGCTTAGAACTTGCATACTCCACTCATGGCAACACCTCGGAAGACACTCGTCCTATCAGGGGAGAGGAACCATAGAGTCCAAGTGGCCTAAGGCCTACCACCTTCTCTTGCCCAATCCCGTATTTTGGGCCTAAGGGGCAGAGACCTAGGTGGAACCCCCATCTTTCTATAACCCAATCCCTAGTCAAGGGCCTAAGGGGCTGCATAGCCCAATCCCTTGTTAAGGGCCTAAGGGGTTGCAAAGCCCAATCCCTTGTCTAGGGCCTAAGGGGCTGAAAGTGGGGTTTTTAGGCAATCCACTTCACCCATGTTTCGCCCATCCTAATAGGTTTACAAGCACATAGCAGACAATCTTTAAACAATCAGATATATTTGCATTCATCCAAGATTTATTTCATGCCTATAATCGAATATATTTTCATTTACCAATGATTCTTTAAGTTCATCATTTCCTATGATAATTCTCATTATGATAAGATTAAAGGATGTCATTATATCAATAATCAAATTAACAATTATCTAGTTCTTATACTCAAAATATGCTAAATATTATTGCTAAGTGAATACATCACCTGAGTTGTTGTATCTCTCCATGTTTTCTGATTCCTTACTCGCCTCCTTCAATCTTATATTGGAATGATCATAGGATGAGAACAATTCATAAAGATACATAATCTACTTATGTCTATGTTAGAGAATCATCATTACTTATATGGCTTAATAATTGTTGCAAATATCATTATTGTCTATTCATATTATATATATGTCCTTATACATATATATCTATGATTAATTAATCTAATTACCTTTACATATACTTACTTTCTATATATATATATATATATTTACTTATCTATATATAAAAAATATATGTATATATATCTATGTATATAATATATATATATATATATATATTTCTGTGATAATAATATATTAAAATATTTACTACTATACTCAGGAATATTCACTTTATTACAGTCCACAACCTCTATTCATGTTTCTGCCTTTATGTTTCCTTTTTTCATTCCATCAGCCACCATGCCTTTTCGATTTGAAGCTATCTCTCCTTTAATACCCATCTATGGTTAAGGGACGTGATCTTTCAAGGTATCTAAGAGTCATGTCTATTAACTAAATGTTAATCGCTGTCCATATGTTATATTTATGTAGTTTATGTTTATTACATTAGTTTTTATATATATTTTTATATTTATTTATATTATAATGATTTTAAATATTGGAATGGTCAATATATATATTCATGCATATATTTTTAATAATTGTATTTATTTATTTGTAATTACTTGTGAATATTTAAAAACATGATATTTATTTATTTATAAATCATGGGCATGATCATAATCAAGTATCATTGATTGTAAATATGAATTTAGTCTATTTGATAATTGTATTATCAATTATAATATTATTCATAATATTTAGGATTCTAATATTTAAATGGTAATTACTTATTTTTATATTTTACTCGATTTTGTTATTTGTATTTTAATATTGAAGTTTTTTTTTTAATTATTTTTTTTATTGTCGCTATTTCAGGGACATGACACTATTCAACCTTTGTATGCTTAAAGATGTCGCTTGAATGGATCTACACGGCTCATCAAATGGTGAATGAGACAAGGGTTGGAAGTTGTCAAAAGTCCCAATTCATACCAAATGGCAGCGATGTGAAATGACACGGGAATAGTTGTATTCGATTCCTTAAATAATATTAGTGCTTCCCTCATGAGCAGCAAACACCTTTCAAAGTGTCTTAAATCTCTTTAATGAGCGATAGTGATCCTCTTAACGTCTTCACTTGCATTGAACATTGACTTGTGGTAGATGTCACGACTTCTTGGCGGAAGAAGAATACAATATGATGATGCCCTGATAAGTATCGACCCACTAGTGTTGGCTTATGCTTGAGTAATGAATATCATTGACGACCTCATATCTGATGCTTATGTACTTTCAGATATGCTTCATGAACTGTTTATGTTCTTCAAAGATTTGCACAAGAATTCTTCATAAAGCTGTTTTATCCTTGTTATCATATTTGCCTTGTTTCTGATATAACTTTGATGCATTCTCTAAATAGCACCACATTCAGATCTGTTTGAAATCTGCTTTCAAAAATGTTATCTTCAGTCATGCTTATGTTATCTTCAGTCATGCTTAATGTCCTCGTTCTATCTTGACATCAATGACAATATGAACCTTCTACCTTCTCAACTTGACATCAATGACAATATTTCCAACACTATTTTCAGGTGTTATATTTTTTGCCAGTGAACCTCTAGCTGCCTTCCAACATGATATTGGACAATGAAGACATCCCTCCCACAATTCAAAATTACGGAAAAAAAAGAAACTTTTTAGAAAAATCACTAAAATTTTTGTGTAAAAATTTGCAAAACCTGAGCAACAAAGTGCTGCCCACGATTTTATAAAAAATTGGGAAAATTTTGCAATCAAAATTTTGGAAAATTTTGAACAGATTCTTGAAACCCTAGCCACCAAATTTCTGCTACTATAGTCACTTGATTTTGTAAAAAATCATAGAAAAACCCTAGTCAGCCACGTTTTTGACAAAAAATGATAGAAAACAGGGAAAACCTACCACGATTTTAACCAAAATCAACCAAAATAATTGCAGAGAAAGCTGCCAAAATGTGCCTAAAAAATCTCCACATATTTTGGAAATCTTGTTGCATATTTTCAAAATCTCGTTAGTAGAAAGGACTTGCGTTTTTGAATGAACAATCGTCAAAAAATCAATTATTCAGCAGAAAAATGATAAAAAATAGTCTGAAATCTGCAAAAATCTATCATGGGGGTTTGAAAAAACCAAAAAACCCTTGATTTAAAAAAAATTGTTCAAAAAACAGTCGCCCACAACCAAAAACCTAATTGTGCAAGCTTTAAAAACCCAAAAAAAATGGTGCGAAGTTGCAAAAAAATCCACGATTTGTTGTTGAAAAATGGTGTTGTGATTTTATTCAAAAAATTGTCTAATTTTTTTGAAAAATCCTCATGAATTTCAGGTAAAAAAATACCATGAGTTTTGTTGAAACAAATTTGTCAAAACACTTTATACAAGTCCATACAGTTTCCTTTGGTAAATCTTTTTTCAGGAATATGAACACAGTTGCATTCACCAATTTTGAGGTTTCTTCAAAACCCGAGCTCTAATACCATATTACATAAAGTAATAACATAGAGAATAATTACCAAGATGTTTGATATATAATTAAGTAGTGAAAGTCTTCTTAAATAAGAGATTACAAAGATCTATTCGTAAAGGATAAGATAGACAACTAAGAAAAGCAGAGGATAAGAACTTAAATGAAAGAATAAAAGAATATTCCTAAAGTCTATCCTAACAGCTTAATTGACCATTATAAACTAATATTAGAATATTAGTTTAATATATATTGCAAGCATAGATAAGGTCACTGAAATGAATCAAAGGTAACATGTTAATGGTTTCGTTGTCAATAGTGAATCTTGAGCAATTATTTCTCGCAGCAAAGATTGTCTAATATTTTACCCAAACCATTTGGCTCACCACATCATTTTCTACTCGAAAGGAGCAGAGCTTGACCATTCTTTATCATTGATTTCCTTACTTTGTATTTTGATAATATGCTTCTCTCATTAGGTTCTTGTTTCATCCCCTGTAAATTGTAGTGTGAGCTTCAACAACTTGAGTAAATTCCGATTTTGTTTTAGTTATCTAATTGATATTTCATTCATCCTCTTAGCTTCTTTGGATAATGGAGCTTTTCTTCTTTGATTTTTAACAAAGAAGCTCATTGATCTCAATTTGTGACGCCTTTGGCCTGCATTTAGTTGCTTTGGAACTTCTTTGGGGTCACCGGTTCACTTGAAAACTTGGTTGTGCATAGATTTTCATGTATAATCACAAAATTTCTTTCATAGCTTGTGGAACACCATCAAGGCTTGCAAAGCATAAAATGGAATTCCTGGGAGCAAAACAAATTAACTTCATTCTAGAAAAAGGCATAAAAACTTTACAAACAATTTTCATGAGGGTGCTTAGGTTTTCAGTTAATAACCTTTGATTTCAAAGATAGTTTTTTAACTAGAGCATTTGACAGCAGCAAGTAGATGTGGAACAATAGTAAGGCATTTTTAGGCATTCATAATGAAACATAAGCTTTGAATTTCAAATGGAAATGGGCGAAGCAAAGAGTTGTCAAACCAATGGCCATCAATACATTTCATGCTAAGAGATAAGTTCTCAATCATGTCACTTAGTTGAATGAAAGGACACTTTCAAGCCATTGGATGAAAGATAAAAGCTGATTAAATTAGAGGTCCAAAAAATCTTTTGGAGGCCTTTGAATAAGTTTGTAACTTTAGAATGGCATGACAATGAAATAGATTATCACCAAATTAAAACAAATCAAAGGTATTTGGAGAGCTTCAATATGAAGATTCTGTTGATTTTATGATCAGATTTAATGCACAGAAAATTAATTCAAAAATCAGACACAATAACACAGCAGATACCCTGGGAAAACCCTCCTCTTGAGGGGAAAAACCCAACAACAAATATCTCTCTATAATATATCAATAATGGCAACAAGTCTCTTTACAATGAGGCCAATCTCAAGGCCAATATGCAGTACCTTCACAAGGTGCAATGATAACAAGTAATCAGCACTTCCTTGTAACTCAGATCTGCCCTTAAGAAATTCACTATCTGGTCTTGAAATTTCACAATCTGCACTTGAAGAATTCGCACTTGGAAGAGAAGAAATACTCGAACTTAATTGATGCACAAATGGAGTGGAATGATCTTGTATTTATACAACTTGAACGAGAGAGGTCGTACCTTTTCATGCAAGGTCAGCCATCATAAAAATATAATTTCAATTTAATAAATACAATTTACAAGGAAGGTCGGCCAAGAAGATAATTACAAAGTTGCCATGTGAAGCGTCTCTTTACATTGAATAACCACATATAAATAAGGAAGTATGAAGCCCGAAGTTGCAATTACATTAACACCCCCTCTTAGGTAGGGAGGAATACTTCCTGCTGCACAAGACACATCACCTCATTGTGATGTCAACCACAATGGCTACAACCATATGTGGAAAGGAAACGATATCACCTCATCCTGATATCAGATATCACCTCATCGTGATAACTACCACAATGGCTACAACCATATGTGGAAAAAAAAGATATCACCTCATCGTGATATCAGATATCACCTCAACGTGATATCAACCATAATGGCTACAACCATGTATGGTATGTACAAGTGTTCATCACTTGCGTGATGTTGTCACCTCAACATGACTTTCACCATGGCTCTCCCAAAGGGTGAAACACAAGTACAAGAAAATCATCACGGACTCTCTCACGTGATCCTTTCATGGAGTCACACACATGACATCCACCATGGCTCTCCCTGAGGGTGGAATCAAGGGATTTCACCTCAAACTTCTCTCACAGAGAAGAACTCATTAATCAAGGGATTTCACCTCAAACTTCTCTCACAGAGAAGAACTCATTAATCAAGGGATTTCACCTCGAACTTCTCTCACAGAGAAGAACTCATTAATCAAGGGATTTCACCTCGAACTTCTCTCTCAAAGAAGAACTCATTAATAAGGATCACTGATACTGATACTCCTCAGTTAAGGCTGTATTCTCCACCATACCAAGCTTATCTCGAAAGTACACAAACTTTAACCTGGAGAGAGGCTTGGTGGGAATGTCTGTCGTCTGCTCATCAGTGTTGATATACCTCAATTGCATAGCTTTCCTCAATACCATATCTCTGATGTAATGGTATTTGATCTCAACATGCTTGGTTCTGTCATGAAACACAAGATTGACAGAAAGCTTCACATAGCTCTGGTTATCGCAATGAATGATAGTAGGCTCCATTGATTGTCCAAACAATCCTGCAAGGAGCTTACGAAGCCACATTGCTTCCCGAGTTGCCATACAAGCTGCAATATACTCTGCCTCTGCTGTACTCAATGCTACAGATGACTGTTTCCTACTGCACCAGAAAATCATAGCAGATCCCAAACTGAAGCAACATCTATAGAGGTGCTCTTCCGATTAGTAACACTCCTTGCCCAATCAGAATTAGTATAACCATGCAACTCCAAGTCCACATCTGAAGAATATCTCAATCCATATCCAATTGTGCCACACAAGTATCTCAGGATATGTTTTGGTGCAACAAGATGTATCTGTCTGAGTTCACACATGAACTTGACAAAATGCGCTTACTGCAATCTGGTCTAGTATAGATACATCAACGATCCAATCAACTGACTATAAATAGTAGGATCCACCAGATCCGAACTAGCTGCAGCCTCCTTAAGCTTCTGAAAATTGGTTTCCATAAACTAACATAAAGAACCAAGATCAACTAGATTACCATCTTCTTCAGGTTCAGTAGGCACCCTCTGAATCTTTAAGCACATGCATCAACCTTTTGACCTCATCGTCCAAGATTGCCTGCAACGCTTGCCTTAGATAAATGTTTTCCAGTGCACACCTCTGGTACTGAAGAGAGTTCAGGGTTGACCTCCTCGACCTCATTGCAGATCACTCTATTCTGAATAGGTTTGCGGAGCTACCAATATCAAATCCAGATGATTGTCTTGTGCAACTCTGATCTTAGTAGCTGAAGAATTTAACACTTAGCCTTGCAACACTGCAACCTTCACTTCTTCTCAATGAGTCACATAACTCCCTCTTGATCCTTGCCTCAGAGATTGCAAAGAAGACTTCTGGAAGTGAACTCCCTCTAGCCACCAACTCAGTCCCATGGCTGCAAGTCGTGACTTCACGCTTGATCATTTCTTTGGTCGGCATGATTTCCTCACAAGATGCCTCAAGTTTTTCATTACTAAGCAATCTCTCATCACCTTCTTGCTCCTAGAACTGTCCTGAAAGCATTTTAGAGAGAGATTACTAATAGTTTATAACTATCCAAGGAAATATCAATGCTAGAATCATACAAGGTTTATTATTTTAGGTTATAGCATGAGTACATAAGAATTTATGAACAATATTAAAACATAAATAAGTAAATCAACCTAAAGAGAAATATATCAAAAGATCAGAATGAAGGGATAAAAAAACTTATCTTTATTTAATTTTGATATAACTCTTTCTTCCATCTTTTACTCCTCTCAAGAGTACTAAACTCAGCACAACAAAAGATAATCTACACAACTACAAATTTCTTGAATGCATTATGCAATTAGCATGTAGAACCAACTCTCTCCAAGAGTTCAAGGCTCTATCACAGTTCATGCATTAGAGAATGATATTGATGTAATCAACTAATCACCATTGAAATTGCAATTCTCTTTTTATTTCAGAGTCACACTCAGAAATCTTTACAACCAGCATGAAATAACTTGCAATAAATGAAATCTTCAAATGATCTTATGCTAGAGAACACAATTCAAGAGAAACCACTATCTCTCTTTACTAATTACAAGATCCAAATAAATGATATAACTCATAAAACAAAGAATACTTATCTCTTTAAATATTCTGATGGATGCAAATACTGGACACAGTAAGATACGCTGCTCTTGCGCACAAATCAACAACAACCTTCACAGCTTTAACACAGGCCCATGGCTTAGAATAGAAATTCCCTAGAATCCTTCTGAGGAGAGATCTCATCCACATCCACAAATGAAGCATGCTAATTAGGCCTGGTTGGGCAATCTTTTGTATAGTGACCAAACTTGTCACAACGAAAAAATTGGACTTTGGAGAGGTCCCACTTCTTCTTGAATGCGGGAGCACCATCAACTCCTTTATCTCTATTCCTCTTGAAATATCCTTTATTTCCATCTTTCCCTTTCTTCTTCGAGGATTGAGCGGAAAGAACATAAATGTCTTCATTTGTAGAGCTTCGACCAATACCTCTCGTAGCCAACCTAGACTCCTCTTGAATACAGTCCGCCCTCAAACGATCAAACTTGGGAAGTTTTGATCTCGCGCTGATTCCTTGAATGTGAGACTCCCAAGATGACAGAAGACCATTAAGAGCCAACATGGTCAAATCCTTGACATCAACAAAATGACCAATAGAAGAGAGCTGATATTTCAATTTGGAAATCTTCATGAAGTGAGCGATGACAGATTTTCCTTCTGCCATCTTAACATGATGAAGTTGTTGCTTTAATGCAAGTGCCCGATTTGTGTTGTTGATTTCGTACATCTCCTCCAAAGTTTTAAACATCTCTCTTGCCGTCTTCAACTTGGAGACAATAGGAACGATATGATCCTTCACGGAATCAACTAACATCTTGTTCACCTTGATATCTTTCTTCTTTCACTGTACCTTCTTTTCCCCATCAGTAGGTTTGGGGACTTTGCTCTCCACAAACTCGACCAATTCACTTTCTTCCAAGGTGAGCATAATTCTGAATCTCCAAGATGTGAAATTAGATGCTCCCTCAAGTCTATCCTCAAGCGTAAGACCGATCACCATCTTTGACGAAGAGATAGAAGTAAACAACAATGAGAAAGAGAATAAAGAGTATCGCTGTAATAGAAATCTGATCAAGATCTTCCTTCAAACCCGCTTTGATACCATGTTGATTTTATGATCAGATTTAATGCACAGAAAATTAATTCAAAAATCAGACACAATAACACAGCAGATACCCTGGGAAAACCCTCCTCTTGAGGGGAAAAACCTAGCAACAAATATCTCTCTATAATATATCAATAATGGCAACAAGTCTCTTTACAATGAGGCCAATCTCAAGGCCGATATGCAGCACCTTCACAAGATGCAATGATAACAAGTAATCAGCACTTCCTTGTAACTCAGATCTGCCCTTAAGAAATTCGCTATCTGCTCTTGATAATTCACAATCTGCACTTGATTGATCTGCCCTTGAAGAATTCGCACTTGGAAGAGAAGAAATACTCGAACTTAATTGATGCACAAATGGAGTGGAATGATCTTGTATTTATACAACTTGAAGGAGAGAGGTTGTACCTTTTCATGCAAGGTCAGCCATCATAAAAATATAATTTCAATTTAATAAATACAATTTACAAGGAAGATTGGCCAAAAAGATAATTACAAAGTTGCCATGTGAAGCGTCTCTTTACATTGAATAATCACATATAAATAAGGAAGTATGAAGCCTGAAGCTCCAATTACATCAACAGATGCCAACTGGATTGAGAAAGCATATCAACTATTGGATTAAGAAGACATTTACTCAAGGTTTGTTAAGGACTCTTATGGTCTTTTAGATAAGCTTAAGGCTTGGCATGACAATTAAATAGATTATCAAAAAATTAAAACAAATCAAAGGTATTTGGAGAGCTTCTATATGAAGATGCCAGCTAGAGTGAAAAAGCACATCAATTATTGGATTAAGAAGATGTTTACTCAAGGTTTGTTAAGGACTCTTATGGTATTTTAGATAAGCCTAAGACTTGGTAATGAATAGAGTTACAAAGCTTTGGGGATGTTAGATGAATGCTTAAATCAGTTGTGAAGGGAGGCTGCCATGGATTGATGAGAACCTTTGAAACATCTACCTTGAAAGGGGTGCAAAAAGCCATTAGATCTTGGGATCTATCAATGATAGAGAAGCTACTTAGAAGGTGGCAGTGGCAGTATTTATATATTGAGGTTAAAAGTTTACAGATATAATTTAAAACAGAAGCCTACATCAAACCCATTGGGCGAGACAACTTGAACTAACTAAGAGTCCATCGAAGGAGCCTAGTAATCAAAGATCTAGCTGATAATAAAATAGAAAGGATCTAAGTTGGTAGTTTAATCAGAATGTTCCTGTAAGGAGATCACTACATAATTAAAAATAGTTGTAAGGACCCTTCAAGATGTCCATGGAGTAACTTGAGAAAACTGATATCAAAGATCACTTAAAGGTTTTGAAACACCCTTTGAAACAACTAAGTTAATAGCATGTTGCTCAACATTAGTTCTCTGTGCAGGCATACCTGGCCCATCATGGCCAACTGGAATAGGAGGCATGTTTGTTAAGGCATGCTTAAGCTTCTCATAGATGCTAGTCACATCAGCAATCACATCTTGTGCTCTATGCTCAATAATCGATTCAACAAGTACTAGTTATACACCAAGAGGGATTTTGGCCAAATCAAAATCTGAATAACACGACTTTGAAGCCTCTGCTATGTTTTCAATTGAAGAACATTTTGAACCACCACATCCTCTAGCTGCTGTCATCTCCTTTCTAAACCATTAAAATTCTCCATGATGGTGTTTAAACAATATTTGAATCAGCCACATGCTCTTGAGTACCATCAAGGGAGTGAGCTGCAACATTTATTTGCTCACACTTTAATGTCCCTTTTTAATTAATTAGCTTATGTGGGCCCTAGCCTTATTTTTCCAACAAGGATATAAAAATATTCTAATAAAGGGGCCATGGTTTAGTAACAACAAACTAAATACTAATGAATAATATGGGGGTGTGGATTTCCATAAAAGGTTGTTGTAATTTCCAAGATACTTGACAACTTCTTCATGACAAATTTTGTGACAAGAAATTAATGAGGAGTTACAAGACAAAGTGGGGCTCTTTTTAGAAAAGAATCTCATTAATATTTGAATTGCTATCTTTGAGAGGGAAAATTAGGCCGGCTTGTGTTATACATTGAGGAGCTTGTGGGATTTTATGTTGAAATTGCCAAAAGAACTTCAAAGAAGTAGGGATCTTTTTCAACACCAAAGAACCTTCCACAAGTTTGGAACAAAATGAGGGTTTTGTTGTTTAACAATGGGTTGATTAAATCTCAAGAATGTCTGCAGGCTAAGTTTCTATTGTTATAAATTTTGATCTTTGGGTGATTAAATTTTTGGTTGAGAGATACAACCATCTTTAGCCTCTTTTTCTTTGGAAAGTGTTACATCCATGGTCTTCTTGGACAATGAAAAAGTTGGTATTCCATTCTGCTTTATTGGAAGGTAAATTAACATCCCCACAAACATCATTTAAATATTCCCTGGATGCCACTTGTCACCTTCGTCTAAAGGTTGGGATCCATAGAGTTGTTTGGGAGTGCATAAGTTGTCAATATATTAGGTTACAAGTTGAGGCAGACCACTATATTCTAGTAAGAGGTCCTTGTTTTATTGTCATAATTAAGCACTTGGCTTGTAAACAAAATTGAATTAACTTATACAACCATTAATGACTCTGGTGGGAGCAGATTTACATTTAGTTTCCTAAGTGACCAAGATGTCAAATATGAATACTTAGTTATTTTCTAGAAATTCCACAAACACTATTCAATAAAAAATTGTTGAATGGAAGAAAAACATAAGCATTCAAACCATTGTAGACTGAACTCGCCTTAAACATGAAAACCATCACACTTTGCAATTAGTTTTGTAGAGCCAAAGCATTTGATGAATGAAGTTCCTTTTGTTTTTTTTTTATTTTCCATGTCCTCGGTAAATAAAATTTAATGGTTTTTTCTGTTTCCTTTACAGTGTTATCCAGTAGTGGAGGTGGACAATTAGATTTGCTTATTCTTGATACACTATACAAGGTACATTGTTCCCTTTATAAGTTGAAATGCCGTTGTTATATATCCAGGCAATTCTTAACTGCAACTGTTTTATGTTCTATTATGTTCTCTATGAGAGAAGAAGTTCAATTACTGCAAGTTCTCCTTAAACTAAATGCTTGTTTTCATCAATGTTTTATTGTAATGCAGAAGGTTCCTTTTTGAACCACCCACCTTAAAAAGGTGTCTGCCGAGAACTTGCAATTAGTCTCTTAGTGCAGCTTTGAATGATAAACTATGTCATGTAACTGCAGCTTTGAATGATAAACTATGTCGTGTAATTGCAGCTTTTATATACCCTGAATGCCAGGTTGTGTGTTTTCCTGTAGCAATTTCCATACTTAGTTGATTGAGCTGATTGAGCCATTTACTGAACCATATGATATGGCATGATATTTAAAAATTAAAAGTGGAAGCATTAAAATATTGGATGGTCCAGCAAAAAAAAAATGTGAACTGACTGTTTGTCTCTCTTTGCATTTTTTTGTGCATGTTCACTGTGAGCATTGACTTAAAGGATCCCATAATAATAAGCAGCTAAGAAACCTAAGGCTCACAAACTAGTATGTGTACATCCTATCATACCTGAAAAAACATAAATGGTGGTTGTTTCTTGTAACACCCTGGATTTAAGTTTTTTATGATTTAAGTTTGGATTTTTGTATACTGATGCATTAGGCCTCACCATTAAAGAAGAAAAGAACGAAGGGCCCTTCTGGAGGCCCTACAAGAAATTCCTTCTGCTTAGGATCATTGGGTCAGCTTCCTTTATTGTATCAGCTTGGGGCCAGGAGCCTGGAGCAGTTTGCCTGGTGTTTATACGCGAAGACCTGCAATCTGTAGCCTGTGCTGGCATGTCACTGCAGCTTACTGTCTGGGTTACTTTTCTCTTGGCTGTATGTTGAATCTCCAATTTTGTCTGCATTGTTTGAGCAACCAACCATTTAATGAGATAATAAATGACAAGATTTTCAATTGTCACAATTCTTTGAGCCTATACTGTTGGTAGTCACAATTCTTCATCCGCTGCTGAATACATTCATTTTTCCTTAAAACAGGAGTTGGTAATAATGTTCTGGAATCTACTAACACAATGATGTGAGCATCATGTTTCCCAAACTTTTGACCTGTTTTGTTAATGCTATCCTCAAGGCTTTTAATTGCTTTCGTCATGGCTATATTAATTTGTACATCTTGAGGAGGTGGGAAAAAACTGCACCTGCTTGGGCTTCTTCAGTACTTGGGTTACCCTTTGGAGGACTCTTAATTACTGTTTCTATTAATATGCTCCTTCTTGGGTCCCTATTTGCAGAAAAGCATGGAGGGAAGGTGAAATCACCATGAAATATTGAGTTTCTGAGATGGGCTATCATTTCTGCTGGTGATAAGAAGAGTGGTGCTCTGAATTGTACAATGTAAACCCTAGTAGGCTGATAAGGATATGGAGGTGGAAAACTTGGCCTTTATGTTGGAACTGAATCAAAACCTGAAACATAGTTTGTGGGGCTTCAGACAAGAATACATCATACCCATCATATTTGGGGATGCAGGAATGCATCGGAAATGTCCACCAGCTGTTCCTGCACAGTAGGAGCATTTAAAAAAGCACAGAAATTAAAAATAACAGTTTCCACATTTTAAGTAAATTATCCAAGCAAAAAATAGGGTTCCCACAATCACCAAAATTTACTCATTATGCTTAGGATTTTTTTCCAATAAACCACTAGTTGATTGATGTGCTTTAGCTCATGATCTTGCAGGAGTGTTTTTGAGAGGGGCTTGAGAATATGAACAATCCCAAGTGCTTTAGGATATTCATTTTTTTCCACCTTGAAAACCACTAGTACTTTATTAGGAGATGTCTTCTTGGTCTGTAATAACCAGTGTTACAAGACTCAGACTTGCCTCAGACTCAGCAAGCCGATTTTTGACTCAAACTCAGACTAGGAGCCCAGACTCGCCCAAGACTCGGCAAATAGAAAAACCCAAGAAATTCAAAGATTTTTAAGGATTTAAACTTGTTCCATGCGCCCTTTAATAAATAAACCTTAAATACACAATAACATCATCAAGTAGAAACTACTATGATCCCATACACAAACATATATCGATCACATAAGTATAAACACAAATTTTAGCTGAAGGAAATAAGTAATACCAATAACAGTAGTAAAAGTCAAAACAATTAGATATATAAATGTTGTCAAATGTATACAATACTCATGGAATATGTAATCCATGGCATCAAAAGTTCCAAAAATATATCAAAACAAAAGCTATAAGTCTATGGCTCAAAGGAGCTGGCATCACTAAGTGTCAATCCTCCTGTGTAGACGTCTAAGATAGGTCTTTGATGATGTTGCAGCCATCATCTCTGCCTATGTCTCAAACTCAGTGGCACCCAAACAAACATCCAAGGTGTCTCCTTGTGCTATATCCTCCTCTGCCATGGTTACTGCCTCTGCCTCTCGATCTGCTTGGTTGACCCAATCAAGGTCCTCATCACTAAAAACAGGATCCTCAGCCTTAGTGATCCAATTTGACTGTGGATCAACGTCCTCCAACGTGATGGGTGACAAGTCACTGCCCAATATCTGTCTATGGCGAAGGCGCAAGTTGTAATGAACATAAACAAGATCATTCAACCTCTACACTGACAACCTATTGCACTTCTTGGAGTGTCTGCTCAAACATGCTCCAATTACGCTCACAACCCGAGGCACTGCATGGTTGTCTCAACATTCCAATTGCGATCCTTTGAAGATTTGGTACTTTAGCACCAAATCTCTCCCACCATGCATCTGAGATGAGAAAAAGAAAAAAGAAAATCTCATTGTCCAACTTTAAGTTTGAATATTTAATATGAACATTGAATATAAAAGATTGAAAAGTGGTAATTTTTAAACTACTATTATGCCCTTAATAAATTTTTACCTGGCTGCAATGTCAATCAAGTATCCTTGCATATATCTCTTGCAAAGAGATCTCCTTGTGCAAGTCTGAAATCTCTATCTCGGGGCTCCAACATGAGAATCAGACATCCGCTCAATAATGTGTTGAGCCCACTCAAAACCTCCTCATCTACCTTGAATTCTTTGTGGAATTGGAATGCTGGATTGAGAAAGTATTTTGTTGCGTGTAGGGGCTTGTGAAGTTGGAGGTGCCATCGTCTATCAATGATCTCCCAAATGGGGCGATACTTATCATCAAATCCCCCATAAATGGATCTAATGGCCTCTTTGGTCCTATCCATGCCCTCGTATATGTAGCCCACTGCGGGCTTCTACCCATCAACAACTTGTAATAGAACCACTAAAGGCTCTATGAACTACAATTATTATGAAACATTGACATAAGAGTCAACAAAAATAAGCAAATAAAATGAAAATATAATATAGAATTACTAAACTAATTTCTAATTACATTTACCTTGACGATCTCCATAGTAGGTACCCAAAAGCCCTGCTCATCAAAAATCCAACTTGCCACTTTATCCCTTGCATTTGTCTTAGCATATGTTGAGGAAGTCCACTCCTCACTAACAAACATCTGCCTCAAAGCTCCCTTTGACCGCAGTAAGGATTGTAGAGTGATGAAGTTGGTAGCAAAGCATATTATCCCAGGGCGAGCCAACTCCTTTTGCCCCGTGTATTCCCTCATAAGGTTGAGGACCTATTGACAGGTGTTTTATGACCGCACCAACACAGAATAAAGTTTCTAACGGTCACTCTATCCTCTCTTGATCAAAATCTCCTGCATGCTAAGATTGCGAAAGATCATGCATGCAACTCCAAGGTTCCTTTATGCAGTGGACGTAGTTTTAGTTGGCTTGATGTGATTTGCTAGTATTTCAAGGGGACTTATACAATTGTTCACTTTGAGAGAAAGGGATTTTCAAGATATGAAAGATTTATCAGTGAAGCTCAAATTTCCTAAACTAATCAGAAGTACTGAATTTGAATGGCTACAGGGATTAAAAACACTATGGTCTACTCTAGGCGTGGGACGTGGAGATCAAATTTCACAAGCCTCAAACAAGCTCCGCTTTGCCTCACCTTGGACAACTTCCACAAAACCAGTGCAATCTTCAAAGGAGTAACTAGAGGTATTCAGATCACAACTTAACATGAAGATACCATCACAACGACGCATACCGACATATAAATCATAATCGAAGTTAAGTTCAAACTGTTCCAATTGACCACGTGAGGCGAACTCACCATCAATGAGCCCACTAGTGGTATGGATTAACTAAGCTTGCTTGATTCAACCACCACATTCCACAACTATCTACGTGCATGAAATGAAATCTATTCTACTCTAAACTCTACTTTAAGATTCTACACGAATTGGAAGGACAAAGAAATCTTGCTAGCTACCCACAATAAAAGATGAAACCACAAACAATGATAACTCTTTTTATTATAGGAGTGTTAACAACAATCTCTTACAAAGTATTCAATTTGAAAACTTTCCTTCCTCTTCCTATTTATCAATCTATCAATCTATCAATCTATGCTATGCTATCAATCTCTCTCTATTCCTTCTCTGCTATTCTAAATGACACAAATGGGGGGGGGGGGATGCCCCTTTTATAGTTGGCCAATTCCAACGGACGACTCAGATTCAATTACAATGAAGGGCTCAAATTGAGCCACATAAGCCCTAGTCAAGATTCTGCCCTAAAAACTACTAGAAAGTGGAGGAGTGGGGTAATAAATGAGCACAAAATGCCCACTCTCTCCCTTTGACTACTATGAGCATTTAATGCCCACTATCTTCTAGAAGATTCTCATCTAGAAACGCGTTCCCATTGTTCTTCTCTTTGACTGCACATTCGATGAATCTGGCCAACACAGCTTCTACTTCTTGAATTGATATGGCAGGCACGTTCTCAATCTAAAACTCCAAGACAACTTTTTCTTGCTCGATGGTGAGTTTCCTCCTTGCTGCCACTGCATCTTGGGTTGTGCGAAGTATGTTGGAGAACATTTTCTGGGTCATTGAAGGACTTCACACTTAAGAAGAATTCCTCTACTTTGTTCTTTAGTCCATCCCGCTGTCACTCTTTAACATTGAAGCTTTTTGCTCATTCCTCCTTGGCCTTGAGGACCTTTTAGTGCCTGAGGATGATCTTTAACGCTTGGGCCATCATCTTTTCCTTCATCCTGATCTTGAAGGATTTTCTTGTTTTGGACTCGACCATTTCTTCCTTGCCACCTGCCTCCCTAAGTTGGGTGCATATTAGGTCTTTGTGGAGGAATTCCAACACTTAGCCATTTCTTCCAACATCTCCCTTCATGGTTTGGGCGCAAATGAGACATCATGGAGGAGTTTGAAACATGTAACTTTATCCCCTTCCAAGGTTGTAATGTTGTCCTGGAGTACTTGCTCCATCACACCAAGTCACCCTGCAAAACAAACAAAAAGAAGAGCATCAAAACACTTGTTGGCATAAAAACTAACACCTCTGGAGTGCAGGTTTGTACGGACAGCTATGCACACTGCGTAATGAGTGCTCTTCAAATTAGGAGGGGAAGCTCCCTTGTAGTGCTGGAATGCGTGGAAAAGAAAAGTAATCTAAGTCCTATCGTTTTGTTCTTAGCTGGAAGAGGCACAAGGTTAAGAAAACCAAGAACGTTGCAGCTAAGGATTTTCTGGTTTTGCAGATCATTAACTACAACTAAGCTAACTACTTTAAATCTATCCAGTTTCCTCAAGAAAACAAAGCATGAGGAAATGGAGCAAGGTTTGACTATCTGACGATAAACAAGTATAGATTCTCAACTTGAAGGCAAGGTGGCACATCTATCAGCTCAATCTAAACAAGTTTATTGGCAACAACAAATATACGATAAACTAAGTACAGATTCTCAACTTGAAGGCAAGGTGGCACAACTATCAGCTCAATCCGAATAAGTTTATTATTCACACACATCACACGATAACCAAGAACATATTCTCACCTTGAAGGCAAGGTGGCACATCTATCAGCTCAATCTGAACGAGTTTATTCAACACATAACATGAAGGATAGCCAACTAGGATAATAAATTGCATTGGCGAGACATGCATACAATCTACGATCAACTAGCCACTATATCTAACTAAGGCAAGCATTCACCATAATAATTGCATGAAACCCGAGTGGCATAACAATTCATTATCATAATAAATACTCATGAACAGATACAGAATGAGCAATATTACAGGCAAGGTAGGCACAGCATATATTTCTCTCGTGCAAAAGTTATGTACAAATGAGCAAAGCTCTTATTTATAGACATCAAAAGGTGTAGGGAACCCTAAAATCACCTCGAAGTCAACTACAGTCTTGCAATGCATGCAAGATTTATTGCTAAACCCTAATAAAGTAAACTATACAGTTAACTGGAAAACTACCATTAGTTAACCGAAACATCTAATCTAAAAATGGACAATTGTGCAAGCATGCACGTCCTTATTGAAAGCATGTTAACTGGAACACTACCATCAGTTAATGTAAAACCCTAAATGAAACTCCAAGTAAATAAAGCTAATCTCAGAATAGATATGCATGTGATGAAACAATGAGTTAACTTGAAAGGGTAACGCCAAGTTAACTCCTGTGTATAAAGTCTATTCTGAGAGGTAGGAACTGAAGTCTACTAATCGTGATCTCGAGCAAGCAATCCCTCAACGAGATTGGTAACTGCATTAGCATCTGAATGTCAGCAACTTGAGCAATCTTTGCACACTCAGACTAGCATTTCACTGACTCATAACTTTGGCGGCTCCGTAACTGAAGTGATGGTGACTATCTCCTCTACAGCTTGATGCTTCAGACACTTTTGCATGACGAAACTGCGAGATTTGACTGCGCACACTTTGTTTGTGAGAAATGCAAATGAACTTGCTGCACACGCAAAATTCCAGCAGTTTCAACCCTCTGAAAGCACTTGATACAAATCGGTCTCAACTTTTCTGATGAAATCGCGGATTAAGAACGATTTGGTCTTAAATTCAGTCTACGTGAACTGCACTCTGAAAAACTCGCCTGTTGACTGTGAACCTGACTATGTTCTGACAAGATTTCTGGAGAGCTAAAAAAAGCCTGCTGAGGCTAAAAATAGCCTTTCGAAGAGTTATTTTCGGCGAAAAATTTGAGATATGGGTTTTGTCCAAAAAAAGATTCTAAGACAACCCAGAATGTCAGAAATGCGAAAATCTAACCTCTACTCGATCATGCAAAGAGTTTTCAGTTGAGAAAATTAGAAACTCGAGAACGAATGTTCTGAAGTTAAAAATTCCTGAAAAATCAAATGAACGATTTTAATTCGAGGAAGTTATATAGAAATGATCCAGATGTTGAGACTTGTCGAATTTTGCCAATTTCAGGAACATGCGAATTGAAATTTGAGAGAAATTTGAGAATCAAGGAGGAAAAAGATGTTTTTTGTATGCTCTTTTTCAATGAAAATCGCCCTTGAATTCTTCAAATTGCTGATAAAGTGAACTTTTAACTTGCAAAAGAATGTGATTGGAGAAATCGCCTTTGCAAATAGATAAAGAATTCGCCTTTGCTTGCTAAAATTCGCCTTTACTTGAGAATTACGAATTTTATTTAAAATATATGCTCCATACTTAGCCATTTTCCGGATGTCTTCACTTTTCAGCATTTTACAAAGACCTCACACGTACGAGTGTTTGCCGAATCCCAAAGGCTGATGGTTGGGCTTGTTGAATAGATAAAGTAATTACGCTCAAGTCTCGTGAAGACTTCGAATGCGAATGACCTCATCTGACAGGCCTAAAGGCTAGGCACCTCTGGATTGTAGAAATACAATGAAAATTTTATGCCAATCCGCCCGTGAAATTACGTGCTTGGTAGAACCTCTGCCACGATCACCTGGAACGTCAGATTAACAGGCAACTTGGTGCAACGCGAAGTTGGACTAGAGTAGTACTGATGTCAGGAAGACCTCGTCAGCAAACTGGACCATCGCAAGGGCCATTTTGACAAGCGGCCTTGAGCTATAGTTGCACTGGAAACGCAACGAAGAAGCTCAAAGATGTGAAATCTCCATTATAAGCTCATCTTCAGACGTTGGCTGCCGGAGCTTTGGGACTCGGATGACTGTGTTTGATAGCTCGTCGGATAAGCAGACTAGTCATGAAGAGATTAACTACATCAGCCACCAGAAGTACCAAGATCCACCCCCCCTTTTAAGAAGGGCGCCCTCAAGCTACAGGCGCGCTTTTGCTGAAAAAGGACAAGTTTCTACAATGTGAAACTTTGGAAATTTCAACTTCTGTTGCCAGTTGCCGGAGTTACGGGTCTCAGAAAGCTTCGCTGGATAGCTCATCGGATAGCCAGACCAATTCTGAAGAGTTTGACTGTATTTATGAGTACTTTCAACAAAATCTTGACCTTGAAAAAGAAGGGCGCCCCTGGGCTATAGGTGCGCTTTCTTGCTTTTCTCTAAGAAATCTTCATAATTTAATCACTAAAAACTCCACCTCGACCACTGAAATGATCATGCGAAAGCATAGTTGTTGTCGTGAAATGCTTCTTCATCGTGAAATGTTCCATTCTGAGCCTCCGATGTAGGTTCTGATCAATAGAATTGCCTTTGACTGACAAAATACTGATAAAACTCCATGCTTGATATTGCCGAAAAACTGTACTTGACATCATTTTAGCAAGATTTAGACTCTTTTAAACAAAATGCCTTGATGAAGCAAAAATTTTGGTTTTGGGTACAACACTTATAGTATAAATCCACTTCACTTACGTAATTTCCATGTTTTGATTTCCAAGGTCTAATTGATCTCTGGATCTGATAGAGTTCATCATTTTTCTCTAGCAAACTTTGCTTTCTTCATAACTTTTCATCATGAGCGTATTTAATAGTTGAGCAACAAGTTTTCGTGACTTAGCTTTTCCTCCACCTCTCCACTTTGTCTTGGGTGCAAATGAGAGGAGTTTATTCAATTTCCTCATACTTAGAACAATTTAAAAACCTTGAGGGTGCATTCAAGACCTTGAGCTTTTATTTCTCTCTTCATCATGGTGAGCGCATTTAGGAGGATCCCATTCTATTTTTGCCTTAGGCAAATTTTCCATCCCACACATTCTCCCTTGGGCGCATTTAGCCATCTAGTGTTGGGCGCATATGAAGGGGTCTTCTTTTATTTTCCACCTTAGAGAAGTTTCTTCCTCTTGAGGGCACATTTCACCCATGAAGCTCTTGAATTTGAACCATGGGCGCATTCTCATCATGAGGCTTGCTTTGAGGGCACATTCAAAGGGTTGAGCTTATGTTTTTGTGACTTAGTCAAATTTCTCAATCATCAAACTTTCTCGCTAGAGCGCATTTGACCCCTCTCTCTTCTTATTTTAATGCCTTAGAGAATTTCATCTCTTCCTCCATGGTGGGCGCATTTGAGGGGCTTGGCTTCAAATTTTTCATTACTCAACCAAATTTCCAGCCCATTTGCCTCCTTTAGGGTGCATATCCACCTATTATGGGGAAGAAGTTTCGACGCTTACTCAACTTTCATCTTGCCCGCCCTCGCTTTCTATTTTTAGTAACTTCCTGATTCTCAAACTTCTGAAACTCCTCTTGACTTGGTATTTGTTCCATGTGAACCTCATGACCTAACTGTCTTGTTCACGCGTGCCTTTTGCGCTCACCTGCTATTTTTGGCCCTGTTCTGGAAGTGACTTACTATAAATAGTAAGTATGCAGAATGCTCCCAAATTTTACCAGTAGACTCCTTGAAAGATGTTGATCGCAATGGGATACATCCGTTTTCCATTTTTCTCGAATCTTGCCCCTCATTTTAGGCACCAAGGTTGGAAACCTTAATTTCATTTGCATGTGCCTCTATTGACCTCCATTGAACTTCGTTTCTGTTCTGAACTGCTCTGCTCCTGAAACTGAAGATCTAGAACTGCTTAAGTGAACTTGCTAAAAATAGTAAGTGCCCGAAAAAAGTGATCAACCGATTGTCGGTCTTGGTTGCATGTCATATTGCCCGAGAGATCTCAAAAAACCCAGGAAAAACCCAGAAAACTAGTCTGCATGCGGGTACCTGCTAAAAATAGAAAGTCATCACCTTGACTTGCATGTTATACCATCGCGAAGTTCTCGAAAAACCCAGAAAGACTATCCTAACATGCATTGAAAAATCATACATGCAAACCCTAAAAATTGCTCCCGAAGCTAGAATTGCTAAAAATAGAAAGTTGTCTGAATTCAATGAAATTTTAATGGGAGCCCGCCTAAAGCTTCCTGAACGTAGTGCCAAGCTCAAATTTCAATTTGCTCACTTAAATTAACCCCAAACTAAGCCTGAAGGATAAACCCTAATTTGATAAAAATGCACTCTAGACTTAGTCAGTACTCCAAATTAGGCCAAAAGATAGGTACATCCCTAGAAAGACAGAAGGAACAAAGAGAGACAACAACAAAACCACCCAAAACCAAAGCCAAAAGACCTGAATGGGACAAAATTTAGGGGGTCCCCATTTTGAATGGGGTGATGTGTGAAAAGGTCACAATAGGACCCATGTGTGATTATATATGAACTTACAAATATTCTTTGCGGTCTCCACACATGCTTTGATCCAGGCAAGCTTGCCAAGATCCTCCACTATGAGGTCAAGGCAATGAGCAACACAAGGTGTCCAAAACAATGATGGGTGCCTGTCCATCAATAGTCTACCTGCAACAACATAATTTGTTGCATTATCCGTGACTATGTGCACCAAATTCTCCTCCCCTACCTTAGCCAAGACACCCTCCAAAGCCTTGCAAAGGAATTCAACATTTTTGGTGTGGCCAAATGCATCAATAGATTTGATGAACACGGTACCACTTGAAAAAGAAACAAAATAAATGATTCAATAAAATATAAATTTAAAATATTGATTGTTAATCACTAAAGCAATGCATTTTAGGAAGTAAAATATTTACCTAAAAAAGAAACAAGAAATTTGAGCAATGTCTTATTTCTTCTATCGGCCCAACCATCGGTCATGATGGTGCAACCCTTCTTCCTCCAAATGTCTCACTGCTCCTCTATTGTGGTTTTCACATCAGCCACTTTTTGGGACAAAATGGGGCCTTTTATCTCTTCATCATTAGGGGCTTTGAACCTCGCCCCATAAATAGTAACTGCATCAATCATATTTGGCCAATATGGAGACTTAACACAAATAAATTAAATAAAATTAGTATTGAAAAATGTATAATTTCAATTTGAATTCAACATAGCTCTAAAACTAAAATTCAAGAGATAAAGAATCAAGTATCAAGCTATATATTTTAAAATAAAACAAAAGAAGAATTACCTAGCTGCATGAATGGAATCTCGCAATAAAACCAAAAGTCTCCAATCGCAGCTTTGGCTGCATCATGTTTATCCTTGTTCCAACCCATGCTTTCAAGAGACGGTTGGGAACCTAGAGTAGTGCATGGCAAAATATATGAATCCAGCCTAGATCCACGAACTCTAGGCCCAATGCTAATGCTACCACTTCCATTGCCACTACCACTACCAACAACCGAAGGTGTAGACCATGGAGGAGGAATTGGAGGCATGGAAGGATCCGAATCTCCAACTCCACACATGGCTGCCATCTCCTCTCTTTGCTTCTTTTTTAACTCTTTTTGTTGCTCGAAGGTTTCCATTTGCACTTGCACTTCACGCATTACCTCAGGAGGGACATTTATGCAAGCATTAGCATCTTGGCCTAGTATACATGCAAGGTGGTATTTCAATCTATTAATGCCTCCCCCAAGCATAGTTGTTTTGCAATGAAAACATGATACTTATCCTTTTTTTCGCCGAAGGGGTAATAATGGCATGTTTCCAACAACGTTCTTTTCTATTTTGAGACATTGTGAATGTGATGGAGACAATTTATAGATATAAACAATGCTGCAATAACACATAAATTAAAAAAGATTAGAATTCAAAGTTTATACTGAACACATAAATTAAAAAAAATTAGAAATCAAAGTTTATACTTTATAGTTTGTAATCTAAGTTACCGATTTTGTTTTTGGGTTCGGGTATAGGTACGAGAATCCTGTACGGGATTTGGTCAATTTTTTTGGGGGTTGGGTACATTAATACAAAAATATATAAAATCAGAAATATATACATATTTGCAGCAGTAATTAAGTTCATAATACACCACCATATTAATAGTCAAATAACATAGCAAAAATACACCACCACTTTATACTCAAATGTCATGATATAGAATTATAAATTAAAGTTCAAACTTCAAACATAAAAATGTCAAGTGTTTACAATCAGCCATTAATAATTATTGATGATTGATCAATCTGAATCGTATGGGTCATCAAAAAAAGCATCGTCAACATCATTAGATGCTACATTTTGTGTAGAACCACAAATAGCATCAGTGGCACTCGCACAAGCACTGACACTACCACTCTCATGCTCAGTAGCTGCTTTAGGCTAATAGTCATCATCAATATCAAGTGCAGCTAAGTGACTTGTGGAAGCATCCAAGTCAAGCTGCTCTGGCTCAATATCCCACCTCTTTGTGTCTCCTTCTTTCTAGGAACTTTGCTTGTAAGGAGGTGCAAGTTTGAATGCACATACATCAAGTCCTCTGCCCTTTTTGAGTGTAGCCTATTGCGTTTTATTGAGTGGAGGGAAAATACTTGTTTTTCATTCACAAATTGTTAAATGAGAGTGTTTTTACCTATTTGATGTGTTTGGAGGCAAAGATTAGGGTTGGAATCAATATTTTATTATTTAGAAGTCAACTTTAAGTCAAAAATAATTAAAAAATGCAAAAAAGTCACTTTTTCCGCAGCCTGGTCATTCAAGCGGCCGGATTTGGTCCGGGTTTGAATCGGATTTGCTTTTTTCGTATCCACAGAGCATTGATCGTACCCTGCCTGTATCCATAGGCAAAAAAGAGTATCCTGTACGAATCTGTTTTGAATCCATACCGTATCCGGAATCCATTTCGAATTGTATTGTATTCGAGGGCTACTATGGACGAATTTGTAACTTAGTTTATAATTAAACTAAAAAGACTAGGGTTTGCAACTATAGAAGTAAAACTTTTTTTTTTTTACAAGAATGCCTAGGGTTTGTTCAACAAAAAACTTAAACACACCTAGGGTGTGTAACTTGTTCTTTGTTTCACTAAAACAAAATAGAAAAAAAAAAAAAGAGGTCGAAGTTTTGCTAAAAAAAAAAAAAAACCTTCAAAACTCAATCATACCTGTTCAATGTTCTTTGAAATCAATGGAAATCTCTTTCCAATCCCTTGTAGACTCCTCTAGATGCAGCAGAATCGCCTACAAACCTGCTCAAATGCGATTCAACAAGTGTCTTGTGCTCAATCTCCTTGCTGATTTTCCTTCATTGCAAATGTGTTTTGGCTCTCTTCTCTCCCTTTTCTCTCTTGCTTGGCTTGAAAATGAAATGAAATGCTTTTCAGAGGAATAGAGGCAAGTTATAAACCAAAAAGAAAAAAAAGAAGCTTTAAATTTTTTTATTTTGGCATTTTATATTGACCCATCCGTCGGTCGAGTACGAGGCACGGGACTCACCGGTTCTAGGTGAGTCTGGCGAGTTGGCGGCTGTTGAGTCTCGAGGATTACCTAGGCTCACTCGCCTCGGGACTCGCAAGTACCCGCTGAGTTTGGGCAAGTCTTGTAACCCTGGTAATAACCACCCTCAACTTTTTTTTGGAAATACATTAGCCTCAAAGTAAATGAAAGCATAACAACTTCCTTTCCACTTTCTGATTACCCAGATCTCGGATTGGGCAAGGTAAGAGCATTGTAATGTCCCCTAATTGGGAATGTCAAATTTGCCCTAAATCCTTAATTTCCAACAAATAGATGAGTTAGAAACCATTTACCACAATCACACTAATTAGCAGATTACAACCATTTACCACAATAATACTAATTAGTTGATTATCATAATTAAAGTAAACTCAAGACCAGATTACTAATCCAAGCACAAAGCATTTAATATCCTTGAAGGGCTCAACCAGAGGAGAGCATGGGAGAATGTGACTCGATGGGGTGCCTAAGACCATTTTTACCCTAGGCCTAAGAGCAAGTGTCTTGGCCTCTACCTAGGAGGTGTCCCCTTTTTGTTATCCCCCATCTTGTCAATCATTTCCCTCTATGATTGGACCTCTTGTGCTGATTCACCATGATGGAGGAGTGAGATTACAACAAGCGCCTCAGAAAATGCCATCTCTCCTAGGCCCAAAGGCAATACATTTTAAGACAAAGGCAAGTATCCCTTTGGCCTCCTTGGGACTACTTGGTCCCCCATTATAGGACACACTGGTCCTCCATTATAGGACACTAGCTCCTCCATTATAGGACACTGGGTTCTCCATTATAAAACACATATGTTCTCCATTATAGGACACTCAATCCTCCATTATAGAACACATAAGTTCTCCATTATAGGACACTTGGTCCTCCATTATAGAATACATAGGTTCTCCATTATAGGACACTTGGTCCTCCATTGGTGGCGTACCTAGGAGAGTGCCCCATTGCTATTCCCGTTTGTAATCTCCCTTCTTCTATCATGGTGCAAATACATATGCATAATAACTGATTAAATTCATGTTGCAAATAATCACATCAGCAATCCATGATGTTGCCATAAGATAGAAATGATAATATGCATGAATGATACACTTACACAATACACTTTAATCCTATATAAATATCCTATCACAATAATCATAAAATAATTCTGAACTTATAAAGTAACTCATAAATAATTTTGAACTCATAATTCTGAAACCATAATAATTTTTGAAATCATAAATTAAATTATACTGACTGCAAGAATATGCTGATCGCTGCTCTTTTTCCTTCGTCCTAATCCATCCATATTATTTTTCTGCTCTTCCATATCCCTCTCTTCAATATCCCACCCCTTATATATTTTCATATCATAATGATGAGGCACACCTCTTTGGAAGAGATGTTCTTTTAAATTGGGCATGTCTTTTTGTTAGAGAAGAACTAATCGCTGCTTATTTAATATTGATGCCTAAAGTCTTTACTAAGTTGCTGCATGATGTAATTGCTACCTTGATTAATTGATCGCTGCTTTTCACATGCTACGATTCTAAGGAATATGTGCTCCTTAATATAGTTGCTGCCTTTTATTACTGTCTTTTAATACGAACTTGCTACCATATTAATCACACTTTTAGCTTACTGTTTTTAATATATCAATTTTAATTCATAGTTGCTTTTAGACTTATTTCTAATAGTTTATATTAATATATTATATATATTAGTATTATATTATAATGATTATAATATTATTTAATTTGTTAATATTTATATTTGTATTTTCAATATTTATGTTGTTATTTATTTTATTGACTTATTTGTATTTCAATACTTCATAGCATTAAATTGCTAATATGTATTTTGTTATTTTTTCATTTATTTGCATTTCAATGTGTTACAATTTTGGATTTTTGGAGGAGTTTAGTTTGTTGTATTTTTTGTTTTATTGAAGAGTTATTAGATAAGAGAAAATGATGAAATTAAGGGTTTTTTTTAGTAAAAAAAGTTAAAGGTATATTAATAACAATATTACAATTTTGGGGATATGACAAGTATATAATGTTAGGATTACAATTCATTGTTTTAGAAGTTGCTAGAAAGAAGCATTAGGTGGCAAGCCACCCAAACCACTTATTTAGTGGGATGCATAAACAATACAAGAAAAAAATCATTCGCTTATTCAGCGGGAATTATAAGGCACTTCCACTTGTAAGTGGGAAAGCTTATGCAATGTTTCAGAACATTTAAATATGCTTCTTACACTTTTCAATGGTGAGCTATTACAATATTACCACTTGTTCAGTGGGGTAAGTACATTGGCAATAACAAATTTATACCTACTGGCGGTACTACCATCTAGTGCTTACAAAATAAAGTGCATAGAAATTGACGCTTTCGGTAATATAACCATCCAAAGCATTACAAGGTTAGCACATATGCATTGTGAACACCAAAATAAGAGGATTAATTGCTGGTATAAAGTGTTGATGTAAAGGATTGTTGAAACACCCTACAATAACACCAAATAACATGTACCCAATAACTCTCCTTTTATAGCAATGTGGTACCTTCAATGGATGAACTAGAAGGCTGGTATAGGTCTGGAAACACCCTTTTTGCTGCTGTACTTTGGACAAATCAGATCTGAAACATTGTTGTTGATGCTTTGGAAACTCGGAAAAGGAGCATACAAACACACCCACGAGAAAAATACTGGAAAACTCCCTTCAAACTCTAGCCAACACACCTCAAAACATTGTATAGATCTTCATCTCAACAATATCCAAAACTGAAACTCGATTTGAAGCACATTGGTGATCTCTGGAATGAAATCACTCCAATCTTGAAGACACACACACACACACTTATACTGAGAGGGGGGGTGAATCAATATAAAAACAACTTTTTCAATTTATAACTTTAGCAATCATAAGCAATAATCAAAACATCCACACAAGTAAGATCTAGCAAATCAAAACACAAGATGCACACACGATTTTACATGGAAATCCTTGCAGAAGGAAACCATGGCAAAATATTGCTTTTATAAAAATCTTCTTACAACTTCGTAGGCACCAACCCACAGGAGACACCAATCCCCTCTACTGAGCACCAACTTAGCAAGAGACACCGATCTCTTTGAGTGAGAAGCTCCAACCTCTTGAACTTGCAAACTAAGATATGAATAAATAAATAAATTTTTTGGGCCACCAAACTACACCAAACCACCTTTGACATCATTGACAATATTTTTCAACAATCTCCCCCTTTGTCATTGATGGCAACCCTGCAAAGAAATAAGCTTGGAAACCAACAGGAACAACTTCTCCCCCTAACTTAAATACTCCTTATTTGATATGATCCCCCTAAGTCTACTCCTCCTTTGACATCAATGGCAAAGGGTATCCGTGGCTAATTGAATAAGACAATGAATAGCTCCCCTTGGATACATGCTTATCTTGAAGAACTTAATGAATGGATGAGAGTGACATCACTCCCATTTCTCCCTCAGGTACTCAAAAGTCTCTTTTGGAAGAGGCTTTGTGAAGATATCTGCAATTTGTTCCTTAGTAGCAACATACTCCAACTTGAAGAGAAAGGCTGATTTGATGCCCATTTGATAAACTTTGAAATTCTTGAAGCTTGCAAAGAGCTAAGAACATTCTGATAGCCTCTAGTCGTGCAACAAGGGAAAATGTTTCTTTGAAATCTATTCCTTCGACTTGTGCATAGCCTTTGCACACAACTCTTGCCTTGTTTCTCGTGAGTTCCCCATCTTCATTTAGCTTGTTTCGAAAAACCCACTTGGTTCCAATGATGTTCTTCTCCTTAGGTCTTGGGTAAAGCTCCCAAGTTTCATTCTTCTATATTTTATCCAATTTCGCCTCCATAGCCCCAATCTACTATTTGTCTTCACTTGCTTTTAAGAAGTTCTTTGGTTCAACTTTGGAAAGCAAACATAGATTTGCATGTTTTGTTGTATTGGCAAGTCTTCTTGTATGAATTTTTGTGTCTTTGTCTCCAATAATTAGATCTTCAGGATGGTTCTTTTGAACAAATCTAGATGGTGTCTTGGGTGGTGCCTTTGATGGAGTCTTCAAATTTCTTTGCTCAACTTCTCGATTTTCAATTTCTTTCTTTGTTTCTTCTTCTTTGCAATTTTCTTCCTTTTGATAATCAATTTCTTGTACTATCTCCTTTTGATACTTTCCTTATCAACCCTCACATTTGCACTTTCAATAACTTTGTGCAATCTCTTGTTTTAGCATTTATAAGCTTTGCTCCTTGTGGAATATTCAAGGAAGATACCTTCATCACTTCTGAAGTCAAATTTTCCCAAATCTTCCTCATTGCTTCTTATTTAGCATTTGCTTCTGAAAACCTTGAAGTACTTTACTAATGCAGGCCTTCCCTTCCAAAGTTCATATGGAGTTTTGTTGTTATTCACCCTAATTTGTGCTCGATTTGAAATATAGACAGTTGTATGAACCGCTTCTTTCCAAAAAGCATCAAATATCTTGGACTCATTTAGTATAGCTCTTGCCATTCCTTGAATTGTTCTATTCTTTCTCTCAACTACTCCATTTTGTTGTGGAGTTCTTGCAATTGAATATTGTCTCCTTATCCATGCCTTTCACAATATTCTTCAAATTCATTTGAGGTAAATTCTCCTCCTCTATCAGATCTAAGGCACTTGATCTTCAACCCTGTTTCATTCTCTCT